>JAJMCU010000049.1:0-80075 GCA_030573135.1 Clavispora asparagi
CCTCAGGGTAATATTTTCACCGGGCGATCCGATATTTTTTGCTAGCGATAGTTATTTTAGGTGATGGAATCGTCCATGCGTGCTGGGAGCTTCTGTTCCCGTGACGTCTGGCACTGCCTGTATTCACCGGGTTCCGGTGAACTGCGGACCTCAACTACATTGCGCCCGCAGGGTCCGAGGCGGCAGGGTCTCGGAGCATTTCGGTCTTGGCCAAGCGGAAACGAACCGTGCGTCATGGTTTCACTATAGATCACACGTGTGGAAAGGAGAAACTCACGTGTCCTGCGGCGCAAGTGGATCATTAGGAATGCGTAGGGGTGTCATCGCTGCAGCTATTCGGTGTACGGTACTTTTAGCCCGCAGTGCATGGTGCTTATACGGCTAGATGGAAAAACAGCATTTCGGTTTGCCTGTCTCGATCCCTTGGCACAGGCATTTAAGTACCCCGGCTGCGCCGGTCAAACGTAGCTACATCTGCAAATTATCTCCACCGTAGTGTGCTCTACTATCGTCTGCGCCTACTACTTGTATCTGTGCTACTGCTTCTCTCGGACCTCTACTGTGTTCCTCGGACTTTTACCAAGCCGGGTCTATCCTACAGCTGGCATTGCAATACCGATTGGATTTTCCCCATCTGTTTCGCCCCCAGTTCCCGCTCCATTGAACTGAACCACCTGCCTTGCCGAGCCTGCGTCACTAATCCCCCCATCCCCAGTGTGACCCTCGGCTTACCTGTTGCAACCTGGCAAATCATTGTGTTCTATTGTGACTGAGTTCCATCGCCGAAAACAGTCAATTTCACCACTGATCCCGCGTGTGTGTGGTTCTCCCTGTTTGGGAAATACTGTGTCCCGTTTCCACACCGGTGCCTATTGTCAACCGGCTTCCCATTGTGGTCTTCCCCAGCTTCACTGCTGTGTGCACCCTATTGTCTAGCTGGTCCTAGTCCCAACCTTATCGTCGCCCGTATCGGCCACCTCCTCCGCACTTACACATCCTCCCATGTCTGACCACAGACTTTGGTTGCCGCCCATTTCCCACTTGACGGTGCAGTTCCCGGTGCATGCGCCCCAAAGCCAAGGGTGCCCCCAGCCGCGGCCCATGGCCTCGTTCCAGTTTTTGCCCCACTCCGCGCCCGCGCCAAAAAGAAGAAGGGGCGCATCGCCCACCGCGCCGTTACTGCCGCGGCTGGTGGGGCCTGAACCTCAGTGGCCCCGCCGCGCCGTCAACTACCCGGTGCACTCCATCAACGACGTGTTGCCCCAAGTTCCTCCCCACCAAGTGGCCGCCCTCCAGACCCTCAGTCGGCTGGTTGCGTCCAAGCAATATAGTGCGCCGGTGTTGGATCCGGCCCGCGCCCACTTGTCGGTTTACGAGTACCAGGTGGGCACCCAGTGGGTGATTTGGGACCACGACACCGGAAATGTGCTCTTGACCAGTCTTTGGCGCGCGGCCCAAGAAGGTAGCGCGCCCGCGGTGGATGCGAACGGCGCGCCAAAACCTGCCCCCAAGGCGGACATTGTCAAGTTGCTCGAGTCCACGCCCAAAGCGCTCCAGGAGGGCATCAAGCGCGTGCGGGGCGGGTTTCTCAAGATTCAGGGCACATGGGTGCCGTATGCGTTGTGCCGGCGGTTGGCGCGGCGGTTCTGCTATCACATCCGGTTCGAGTTGGTGCCGTTGTTTGGTGCGGGATTTCCCGCCGAGTGCCTCACGCCTGGCACGGAGGGTTATGGCGAGCTCCGCTACGGCGGCACTGCGCCCAAGCCGGCGCGGTCAAAAAAAACACGCCGGGTGCGGCCGCAGATGATTTCCCCCGCCCCGATTTCAGCGCCCCCTGCTACTACGGCCGCCCCCATTCCCACTGCGACCCCTGCCCCCGCATCCCACACCACCGCACTCCCCACCCTTTCCCCTCTCACCCCCACCGCGCGGCTGGCCGCAGTCCAACTTTCGCCCTTGCAATGGCAGCCGGCACGCCAACCGTCGCCAGCCGCCCGCGCCGCATATACCCACGCGCCCGAACGGTTCGGATGGGCGCTCGCCGCGGTTCCGCGCCAGCCCGCGCCTGCCACCGGGCAGATGTCGTACGCAGAAATGGTGGACATTGTCAACGCTTCGCACTGCCTCCAGCGCTTGAGCCAAGGCACTTATAACAAGATGCGCATCGGCAATCTTGTTGAGTAGGTTGATTCCACATTTATTTTATTTCCCTTTCCTATCTTCTACGCTTCACTTCGTTTCTTTTTTTTTTTTTACTTCATTTCTCGCCGGTTCTAACCGCGGCCCTGTTTCGCCGGAACAGTGGCATTGTTGGCCTGGTGCCTAATACATATTTGTGCTGGTATTATCCGATGTAGTTTTCCCATCACTGGTCGCGGGGGAGCGTCACATGTACCATTGTTCTGTGCGCGCCACTCCGCATGGGGTCCACATTTGCTCCATTTAGCCCTGGCATTTTCGGGGCGGGGCGTTTTCTCTACTGTAGCTACCGTGGGTGTTCTTTTTTTTTCTCGGGGTAGGTCTGTGGTAGATTTCTCAACTTGAAACTGGGTCCTTGAAACTGGATTTACCTTTTTTTACTTTCTTTCTTTTTTGTGTTCCACGTTGGCTTTTTTTTTTTTTTTTCGCCTTTTTTATTTTTGTTTTATTTTCCACTCGGCTGATTTTGTGTGATTCTCGTGTATTATCTGTCGGCATATTTTTGGTGCAGCATATCTTGCTTATTTTTCTGCCGAGCGCGCTCGGCCCTTCCCCGCCAGCCACGTCACAACCTCGCTCCTCTTAAACCGCAACCCCAGCCAATCTGGCGTGGTTTTATCTGCTGTGGCGTTCGGCCTCGGCATTTTCGGCTCGGATTTTTCGTTTTGTGCTTGTCTTGTGTTTCATTGTCTCGCAGCAATCTATTCTTTCCACTGCTCCTGTACCTCCCGATGATCCTTCGGTGGGAACAATTACTCTCGATGTTGAAGCGGGGGGGTGTTCCGCGCAGATGCCATCTCACGCTATCTCTACCTTTCCCCATATAGGCAATCATACCGATCCCCACCCCTCTCCGCATGTGGTGCCGGAAGTGAAATAAAGTTTGCTCAGTTGCCCGAGCCTAGCCAGCATCCACGGCCGAGATTATTATGGTATGCCCCACACGCTTGGCTTTCGGCCTCCGCTTCGCCCGTTGCATCCGACACAAGGTTGCGTGTCACAGATTGCGCGCCCAGGCCAGATTGCACGCGCGGCCTGAAATTGCGCCTTGGTTGCGTGAGATTCCCGTCCGAATGCGCGCGGTGTCCCGAGACCTGAAATCTGGCGCACGGCGGCGAAAACCCGAACTTCAGCGCGCACCGCTAATGCTACTCCCACTGAAAGCGTCGCCAAGACAGGAGCAGTGTACACAAGAAAAAAAGATGTAAAAATAATCGACACAGGCGATTTTTGGCGCTGACCACACGGTAACTACAACCAGCTTTGGAGTTTTGCACGCAACGCAGTTTTATTTTGCTCCCCTCGGAAGTTTTTATCGGGCATCCCCTCGGAATTAGCTTGGACGAAGGACGATTGGACGCTCGCGCAAGGAATTTTGGCCTAGTCCTGGGATATGATTGTACGCTTCCTTGCATACGCTTCCTTTCATGTTTGGTTGCGCTACAATGGGAATAAATTTGCACATCTTTATTAGAGCTAATTTTCCAAAACAAAAATCGTAAACTAGCATCAATTACAAAGGCTGCCTCCGTAAGCATTGTTCCATACATGAAAGACTGTTCAACATTCTTTTTGAAAATTTCGATAGGAATGCTTCCCCAGCATCGCGGATAAGGTTGCCTAATCCCTCACCAACTTTATATTCTCTGGATAACGTTCTTGACGTCAACTGCAAAAGCATTCGATTGAATTAACATCAGGTGAATAAGGAGGTAAATATTGGACTCTGTAGCCTTTACTCTGTATGATCCGCACTATTGACGGGTTCATGTGATTGCTTGCATTATCCATAACCAAATAGCGATTCCTGAAAGCAGCGTACTGGTCTAGTGCTTTAATAACGTCTAATATGAACGGCTCAAAATTTGAGGTAGACGGATCTGTTTTCAGAATTCATTGTTTTCTCTTTGTGTATAGCCTTCTCACCCCTCTCCGACCACCCATAGAGCGGCGTTGATACACATTTGAAGCCAGCTTCATAGATAAAGACACAATTTGTGAAGTCGCTATTTTTGAGACCAACGCATTCAGATCTTTCCTCGATCATGCGGTCTGAATTTCGAACAAATGGTTCTTTTCGATTTCGCTTGTAAGTATTGTTGAGCTCAGCGCTCAAGAAGTTGCTCACGGTGGACTTGTAGAGTATAAAGTTTTCAAAACTCTCCTGTAAGTCAGATATCATATACTCTCGACTTGCTTACAGTAGGTGTCTAATTTTGCCTTTAGAAATTGAGCATGCACCCCGTTAAGCCTACTCTTACTTCCTGCTCGTCTTTCTCGAGGAAAATCAAATGGAAGCTTGCGACTATTATTGTAATCCCTAACCCATCTTTGTGCCGTCGAAGAATTAATTTCGTACGATCGGGCAATCAGAGCGATTGGCCTGCAAAGATGGCCCATAAAATCGTCAAAGAAATCTGCCACTTAGTTTATTGTGTACTTTCTGTTACGTCCTCCCGTATTCACTTCCTTGGATGCTTTAATTTCCTCCCTCTCTTTATGACATTTCCCAATTTCCTACTCCTTTGTTTCAAGCTTGTACATCACTGTAGGAATCCCCAGTGGGTGGCTCTCCCAAACTGCAAAGTTTCATTTCTTCTTTACTTTCTTCTTCTTCGCTCTTAGAAGATGACACTGCTACCATTGCTTCATCTACGGGATCCCCTATTATGGCATCAATTTCCATAAGTTCTCTTCTCAATCCGGATGCCCCTTTCAAGTCTTCTCCGGAAGGCTCAGTTTTGATAAATCCTGGTAGACTAATAAGGCGATCTAGTGGGTTCAAATGAAACAATTCTCCACTGTTATCACGTTCAACCCCATATTCATCCTCAGGGATCTTTGCCGTCTTCAACTCTGGACATTATTTCAGCTTTCTGGTTACGGGATGCGAAGCATCCTTTCTTCCTTCACAACCCAGAATGTTACTTAATACGCAAAAATACGAATCAGATTCTCATATTGAAGAAAGTTGATTTTACACGAGGAAATAAAATTTGCGAAACTTAGACGCCATGGCAATCAAATTTAATTATTCGGACCGTGCAACACATGATAAGAAGGTCCTATTTTATTTTGGGACCCAAGCAAAATTCCCCGCGCGAGCGTCAAGAGCTCTTGTACAGCCCGTGCAAAATCTCCGCTCGAGCGTCCGAATATTCTTGCGCAGCCGGTCAATTTTTCTCGCCTGAGGCGCACAATTGAAAGTGCAACCTTCGCCCAAACTAGTTCCGAGGGGGGTGCGATAAAAACTTCCGAGGGAAGCAAAATAAAAGTGGTTTGTGTGCACAGCTCTTAACCTGGTTGTGTGCCCCTGTAATGGAATTGGGTCGCGCCCGACTAATTGTGGGCAACCTGGGGCTCGGTTATCGGGTTAGTTCTGCGGGTTAGTTTCTCTGCTCTACACTGTGGTTTGCTTCTCCATATTCTTTGGATGCAATCTACTTTAGTCCGCACATTGTAGGTTTGTTTCTATGGTCTTTGTCGGGGAGACGATGAGTCGGGCGGCCCATGCATATCCGTTGTATTGTTTGGTTGGGGTTTGCATGCGAGTCTTCTGCCATACATTAATGGGGTGTTCTTTCTGTGTTTCTGGGGCCAATATGGTTTGTATCCCGCGATAAGGCTTTCTCGGTAAACTTCTTACTGTCTGTTGATTTTCGGTTTTACATCTGAAGACCGATATGGTAGTCGTTGGTGGTGGATCTGGTTCCGTCAGGTATGTCGTAATTCATGTAGGTGAGATTTCGCTCTGCTGGGCAATCTCGGATTTCAGCTGATCCCTGTATCCCCAAAAATCTCAGATAATAATTTCCAGAATACGATTCAGCGGGTCATAACCGATGGTTCTGGTCGGCTCTTTATCTGAATCCCTTTTATCATGACATTATGTGTGCTGTTCGAATGGCCGTATTTGAAAGGGAAGTTGTTTTTTTCTGAAAGAAAATGCCCATACGACGTCGGCTATATTTTCAACTTGAGCTTCACCAGATTGACTTAGTTCTCTGGTGTGCTGAAATGGCCGAAACTACTGTTTGGTGACTTTCCTACAATAAAGATATCATATGAAGAATATCCTTGGCTTTTGGATCTCTCTGGGGAGACCCACTTAACAGTCTTTTTTGCGTTTTCATCCCAACCGCACCAAGGATTTTGTTAATCGGTCGACCTCCCTATGATCTAGCTTACATTGAAGCGACTCTGAGCTCTCGGAAAGATTTTCACTTCAGAGTACGGAGTCTCCATTGGTTTGCTCTACTTGGCTTACACTTCTTTGATGAGAATTTCTCTGCCACACTTCTTGCGAGTTTATCGAACACTGCAGCCAACTATCACTCTCGTAAGTACCTGTTTTTCAGATGCATCTTTTTCAACTTGATTCATTTTCGATATTTTTCTAAAATTTGTTCGTCTACAAGTGGGGCCAATACGCCATTAGACTTTTGTGGTCTATGCAGACGCTATGCACAACAGCCGGTCGTACAGTTTGCCAGATATATCTGAAAATTGAAATCATGGTTTCGAAAAAAAATTCTCTCCTGATATTCCATTTCTCCACAATCACTATTTGTATTCCACTATATCCAAAGGTAGAGTCATTGCTGAGATCCTAGTCAGGCCCGTGTTTCTGCATGCACCACCAGGTGACAGTAAACTTTTTCGCTTCGCTATCCTGCCAATATACAGCATCAAATAGATTGACTGCTTTGCCCTACATAATAATTGCCTCCCCGAATTAAAATATGACCTTTGACTATTTTATTTATTTATACGGTCAAAGAGACCATTTCGTGGACCAAAATTCCCATGAATTTTTTCCCTCTCCCAAAAGCTCATTATCGCTGGGGCGTAAATGGCATTCCACTAACATAAACTAGCTCCCTGTGTAGCACCTTCCGGAGACGTTTTGTGAAGATCTTGGTAATATTCTCCTCCTAGTTGACATGTTTCGCTGTCATCGTTTTGTTTAATGCAGTCATCCATGAAACAATATTTCATGTCAAAACCGGGCATCCCTTCCCTAGATCCGCCCGTCAAATTTACAATGATTGTCAAGTTAACAAAGTATAGTACCACAAGGCTCTTTTGGTGTACTCATTTGGGGCTCTAAACGCTTTCAAGCGTATCATGGCAGCAGCTCTTGGTTACCCGTTGTGAATCATCATTTCTCCATGATTCGCAAATACTCCATCCCTAATTGTTAGCGATTGGAGCCCTAAACCAGAACGGTACATGCTGTGGCGGAAAAAGGAGGAAACCCCACTTCGATTCACTTGTGCATCCATAGAATCAAAATATTCATTAATGAGGAAAGGCCATTCTTTCTACTCTCTTCTCGCACGCTCAACCATAGAAATTTTTTCTTTCTAAAGAACTCCACAAACACAAGATATTTCACGGTTTATTTTCTGGGATAATTACATAATCTACTCAGAGTCCATCAAATAAAGGTTCAAGCTTAGTTATGTTACCCGGCGTATAGGAATCTGACATGATGGAGTTTTTGCAACTTTGTTCTCAGTCAAATAGATTACAATAATCTGCAGGTATAATAGGTCCCAGGTCAAAGACAATTGTAGATTAAGGGAAGTCCTTACGATACAGCACAAAGTTCAGAACATCAGGGAATATTTATATACCCCCATGGTAGTATGTCACGATCCGCGATTAGGAACTCAGTATCGGAACATCCACCGGGACATGAAACCCGTACATCTCGTAAATGCTCCGCAAACTCCTGACGCAGGCAAATGGAAGTACTCCATTGTGCACTACATTCGAACGACTAGAACTGAACCCTTATTGACGGTAGTTTGGTCGGCTCCATGTATCATGACGATGATTGCGATATCGAGGGGATTTATGCTGCTCCGTCCGATACAACTAGATGGCGACACAAAACTTTTCATGTATATAACATCCATCTTGACAGATATTCTGTCAAGTGGCAGACTGCATGTTGAATCACCGAAGAGGTTCTAGTGGTTCAATTCTCTCTATCCATTGCAACCATCGGACGTACTGAGCCAAGTGCGTTGGCGAAAATACCGTCCAACTGTTTATGGCCGGGTGTCATCCTTTCTTGGATACATGTCACCTGCTTTTGTCCTTTGCCTTTTTCTGTCAAGGTGGTTGAAGTTTACTGTGGATCCGTCATGTTTGGGCATCTACGCATGGTCATGGAGCGTGGTGACATTTAAAGAATTGAGGATGATGGTCTAGAGACCAAAAAGACTGGGAACATTTCTGCGGGTGGGAACGCCCGGGCCGTGGTCAGAACATCTAGGAAGCATTGTGCAGTCTGACGGTTGGGAAGGTGTGTAAAGATACGCAACTAGAACGTGGATTTTTTTGGTGATAGTGGAGGCTACTCTGTTTTGAAACGGTGGATGTGTTTAATTACATCACAATATTGATCAGTGGCAGTCGTGCCAAGTGTTTACTCTGTAGATCTCAAGATTACTAGACTCTATCGTAGCTTACGCTATCTCCAATTCCATCTCTCCATCTCTCCATCTCTCCATCTCTCCATCTCTCCATCTCTCCATCTCTCCATCTCTCCATCTCTCCATCTCTCCATCTCTCCATCTCTCCATCTCTCCATCTCTCCATCTCTCCATCTCTCCATCTCTCCTTGTCCCACCGTCTCTAACCTCTCCACCGTGTCCACTATCTGCATACAGCCACCTGTCTCGAGATACCAGTCTGTCCCCATTTCTCGAGCTCAGTAGATTTTCCGTTGTGCGTTTTCTCCTCTTTTCCCATCTCGTTCTCTCCCCCGCTTCCCCTCTCCCTCTCCCCCCTCTCCCTCTCTTCCCTCGCTTCCCCTCTCCCTCTCTCATTGCCTTCCTACTCTCTCGTACTCCACGCGCGCTCTTATGCGCACGCTCATGACACTGGTCCACCACTCTCTTTATGGACTTCGTGGACTTCGAATCGTACGCCACCGACGTGTTGCCGTCGCCGCAGCCGTCGCTCGCGCTACCGCTCAAGGCAAACATCGACCACTACAGCGCAAAACTCCCGTTCCCCCAACTCCGCACCCTCCTCCAGCCCGAACAACCAAAGGCTCAATCAAACCTGCTTGCGCACAAGTACGCCGCCCTCTCGCTTCTGCTGCTCGAAGCCGCTCCGGCAGACCACGGCGACGTGGATGCATCCCACGCCCGGTCGTCCGCGTTGTCCAAGCGCTTGGCGCGTGCGTTGAACCCGCCCATGGGCGACTCGCTCACACTACAGGTGTTTGGGCGGTTGGAGCAGCGGCTCGCGGCGCTCGCGCCCATGGTGGACCCCGGCGTGGGCGGCAGCATGGCGCGCAAGAACTTGCGTGGCGAAATCGAGGCGGACATGCTCCGGTCGCAGGCGGCGGTGCTCGCGGACTACGGCAAGGCGGTCAAGAGCCTCAAGCAGTTGGGGGCGCGGGCGGCGGCGTTGCAGCGCACGGTGGAGGACACGGGCGCGTTGCTCGACGTGGGCGGTGCCACCCGTGAGCTCACGGCCGCGGTGGCGGCGGTGGCGGCCGAGAACGAGGTGCTCGGCGTCAAAAAGGCGCTTTTGGTGGGGTTTCGGCACAAGTTCACCCTCAACGAGTACGACGCGTTTGTGCTTGCGCAGGGCGACATCTCCGCCGACTTCTTCGCCGCGTTGGCGCGTGCCGAAGCCATCAGCGACCGGTGCCTGCTCCTTCTTGCGCTCGACAACCCGGACCTCGGGCTCAAGGTGATGGCGAAGAACTCCGAGCTCATCCTGCGCGCCACCGCCGCCGTCACATCCTTCTGCAAGCGCACATTGACCAACGTGTTTCTGCTCCACAACCGCGCGCGCGTGGACCAGTTGCACTTGTGCTTCCGCTACCTTCTGCTGAGACCCAAGCAGTTGGACGAGGTGATGGCGGTGTTCGTGGACGCACGCGCCGCCGCGTTGGTGGCGGAGTTCCGGTTGCAGGCGGGCGAGGCGGCCGACAACCTGGCGGTGCCGCTCTCGTCCGACCTGCGGCCCGTGTTCTACTCCCAGCACGACCCGGTCAAGTACATGGCGGACTTGCTCGCGTACGTGCACCTGGTGATGGTCAACGAGACCGACACCGTGACCAACGTGTTTGACGGCCGCAGCGAGTTTGCCGCGGCCATCGACACCGCCGTGCCCGCCATCTTGGCGGCGTTGGCGCGCCCGCTCAAGGCCAAGCTCGAAACGCTTGTGTCGGCCGAGACCAAGCTCGCGGTGCTCTACCAAATCTACTCCCACTTGGATTTGTACGCCCTCATGTACGCCCGCTTGCCCTACGCCGCCGCCATGGCCGGCGCGGTGCGTGACGCCATCCGCTTGGCCCAGGACAAACTCGTGTTGTGCGTACTGACCCGGTTGCACGCGGTGCGCACCTCCAGCCAGGCCCACATCGAGTTGTCGCTGGACTTGCAGCCGCCCGAGTGGCTCATCGACTTCTACGCCGATGTGTTGCCGCTCGTGGACGGCGATACCGTGTTCGGGTTGCCGGAAGACGAGAGCCGGCGGTTGGTGGAGTTGCTTGCGCACGAGCCGGTGCGTATCTTTGACGCCCACCTCGCAGCCACCGCGTCAGCGTTTTCCAAGACCGAGGCGTTGATTTTCCGGTTGAATTTCTTGGACTTGGTGCTCGCCAAGATCATGCCGCATGCGCTTCTCACCGACGAAGCGTTGTCCATCAACCACACCATCGCCGCGCTCTGCCTCGAGCTCAAACTGCTCCAGTTGCACACACTCTTGGCCGACTGCAACCTCGCGGACTACTACAACGTGGTGGCAATGATCTGCCCCATGGACGACGGCTTGGACGCGCTGGTGTACCAGAGCATCGTGGAAAACCAGCTTTTCACCGCCGAGGCCATTGTTTCCACCAATGCCACGGTCCAGGCGCAGTTGCCAACGGCGCTCGTGGAGGTGCAGCTGGCGCTCATGAAGTTAAACAGTCCCATTCTTGTCAACGACATCATTCGCTCGTCGTCAGCGCAGTTTGCCCAGTTTTACAAGCTCTTTGCTGAGATTGTGGAGGAGTATCTCCACGCGCCGCTCTTTACCTGGACCCACCACGATGTGGAGATCTTGCTTGGGGTGGACGAGTCGTAGTTGCATATCACTGCGGCTGGCAGATGTCCGTTATTACGTACTAGATACCACGGCCCGGGTGCCAGAGGGTAGGGGCCCCCTCAGAGCCGTGCTACCATTCTTGAATAGACATTCACTACTGCTTGTACTTTCGTTTTGAAACTCTCGGAATGTGATACGTGTATCTTCTATTATATCCTTTTGGCGTGGAAATTTCGGGCGTCTGGTCTCATCCGTCACGTCAGTGGTGTGTCCGTCCCCTTAGTCCCTCTTGGGGATCGCACCACGGCCGTAGCCGTCTTTCTTGTAGTAGTCCATCGGGTAGAACTCCTCCATCCACACATCGTGCTCCATCATCACCATCGCCTCGTACGGCGTGAGCAACGGCTTCTCAAACGCATAGCCCCAGTCAATCGACAACCGTGGGCACGCCACTTGCACAAACGCATCGATGTCGTCAAACATCGCAAGCTTTTGCGGGAAAATCTCACTCAAGATGATCTTCACCACCTCGATACCGGCGCCAGAAAACGCTGCCTCGAGCCGGTCCAACGTCTGCGGATTGCCCTGTCTTCCAAGGGCACCCAATATAAGCCCGATTTTCTTGGCGCTGCGCGCGGTGTTGATGGCGTCGGTGCGGACGGCCACCATCTGCTTCTGGTCGTAGTGCTCCCGCGTGAATTTGCGCGAGTATGGGTCGTAGCGAAACGCGGGAATGTCCGGGTTGTGGATCATGGCGCTCTCGAGGTGGAACCGGCCGTCGCCCACATAGATCATGGCGGAGATGGTGGCATCGAACCGTGCCGAGGTGCAGCCCAAAACCTCACCTTTGGAAAGCGGCATCGTCTGGGGTGGAATGATGTACATGGGTTTTTCTTCGTCCGCCTCCAAAATCGCCCGCACGCTGTGGATGGTGGGGTTGAACTGGATGGTGCCGAAACACGCAATGTGCGAGCCCCGGTCGAAGTTCTTCTTGATGGTGTTGATCATGTGCGTCTCGTCGATGTTGATGGTCACAAACACATAGAGCACCTTGATCTTGGTCACGTCGATCGGCACAAGACACAGGTGAGCATAGTGCACGATGAAGTCACAGTCGAGCGCCCGCGCGGTATAGTCGTCGATGCAGCAGGCACCGTACGACACGTCGCCCATCACCACCGTCTCCACCTGGCAAAACTGCTCCAAGATGTCCGAGATGATCAACGAGTAAATGAGAAGGCCCTCGGGCATCTGGAGCGCCACGCGCGACGCCTTGTGCTTTCGGATGTTCCACACACACTTGTGGATTTCGAAGTTGTAGTTGGACGGCAAGAGCTTGATTGCCTGATTGAGTTCCTTGTCGTCCAAGATGTCTGCGGGGATTTGGTTGAGCACGCGGCCCACATGGCGTGTGGCGGTGGCCACAAGCGAGGAGTTCAGGCCCTCGGCGGTTTTGCGTCCCACAAACCGTCTCCGGGGTTTTTCTCCCGCAACGGGCTGTTCAACAGCGGCTGTGGCGGAGGTGGAAGAGGGCATCGCGGAAGAGATGGAGTATGAGTGCGCAAAGGGTGCAGATGGTATTTGCGCACGAACGGTGCATTTGCGTGCAGTGTGGTTTGCGCATCTCATCACTTGTCCTCCATCACTGGTGGTTCATTACTCATTGGTGGTTTTTTGCTTCATTGCTCATTGGTTCACTGGTTCACGCACCGACTCACCGATCCTCTCACCCATCCTTTTACCGACGTCAGTGGCTGGCTCATCTTATCCCATACCGATCTCAAATGCTCACTCCGTTCTTCTCCGTGACCCAGGACGACGAGTACATCTTTGTGTCGGTCAAAATCTCCAACATCCGGTTCTCCGCCTCCGCCATCGAGATGGTGGTTAATGGCGACACGTTCATCTTCCTGTTGGCGCCCTACTACCTCCGGCTCCGCCTTCCGTTCCTGGTGGTGGACGACGAGCGCTCCCACGCCGAGTTCAACCTGAAGGACTCGTGTGTGGACATCAAGTTCCCCAAGCTCGATCGAGGTCAGCACTTTCCCGATTTGGACCTCACCGCCAAACTTCTCGCCCGCAAACAGGACGCCGCGCCCGCCGCCAAGCCGCTTATAGAAGAACTAGACGTCACCAACGCCGTGGCCGCTCCCACCGATTCGGTGGCCCAAGAAGCAGAAGCACACGACTGGGAAATCGAACAGGCAGTGCCAGAACACCTTCTCGGCCAGCAGTACGGCTTCAACAACACGTTCAACCAGATCGTGGGCATTTCCACTTCCAACGGTAATGACATCAATGAATTGGGCGATCCAGAATCTGCCGCAGCCAACGACCGTGTGCTCGAGCGGCTCATCAAGGAAAACATCAAGTTCGATCCAGAGTACTATGCGGCGGACTATATCATGGAGAAGCACCCGTCGCCCGACGACGACAAGTCGTTTTCCGGTATGTTGGCATGGAAGAGCCCTGCCACCAAGCAGTTTGTGGCGTGGTACAAGAAACAGCAGGCGGTGCCGGAATCCGAGCGGGAAACCGTGATGCCGGTAGAGTTCACCAAAGATGAGCAGGAAAAAATGCTCCAGCTTCCGCGCAAATCATACTTGGTGGACGACTGGCACCGGCCGCAGCTTCTTGCTCTCGTGGTGTCGTTGCTTTTCGCTCATCACTACGATCTCCGCGAGAACGAGGGCGAGCGCAACATTGAGAGCGCGTGGACCGTGGGCAAGTTGGTGCCGCAGTTTGCGTTTTTAGACGCGCAGTTGCACATTGCCAGCGACGTTTCGGGCAGCATCTTGAAGGCGGGTATTGTGGCGGGGGTGCGTCGAGCCTTATCATATCCGTTCCATCGTAACTATAAGGTCCTGCTCAAGGTGTGGGACGACGTGTACTATACGCTCCGTGGTGGAAAGCGTATGGTGCTCCGGGCGCTACTCGATGTGAAGGAGCTCTTCCGGTTCCATGACGTCTATTACGTGTATGACAAGATATGGTTAGAGGATTTGTGCCTGTGGCTCATCAGCGATCATGTGTCGGAAGGTGCGGTGCGCCAGTTGGCTCACGACGTGAAAAAGGAAACCTCACAGTTGGGCAAGGACGATATCACCTTTGAAAAGGTTGACGACACCCAGTCAGGTGATGCCATGGTGGTATTGACCATTGCGGATGTGGAGGCCATGGCTGACGACTCGTACGCCGCGTACATTGCCCAGAACTAGAGTAAGGTGCAGCCCTCATCACGGTTCCCATCGGGCTACATCGCCCAGTAGCATCACCAATAAAATGCAAATCATGCGTGTCTATCAGTAGCAGCATTCACCCAGTAATAAATATGTGAAGAAAAAAAAAACGAAGCATGATATTGTGCCAGTGTTACTGTACCAGTGTTACGGTACCAGCCATAGTACCGTCTGTCAGTTGCCTTTCGGTTCCATCAATCAGTTGTTATCCAGGAGAATATCGTGGGGAAAGCGCCCTTGGTGCGTAGGCTCAAATTGCTTCTCCGTAAGCGTCACCTCGTCCATAGACACGTCTTCGGGCTTGTCTGCTACCACGCGGGTCCGTTCCGGCTCTCGTCTTACAGCACTCACACGTTGCATGGGACCAAGGTATACTTCCTGCGGTACCAGCAGCAAGTCAATTGACATGTCGTTGGACTTGTGCCGTTTGTGCGACATCAGGCCGCGTCTCAGGCTGGTGGAGGAAACACTGGTGCGATCGCTGCGCTCGTTGTCCGGGCGGTCCATCATTGGGTTCTCTGGCCTCCAGTGGTGGAATTGAATCACATGCTGAAACGATGACATCGATTCTTGTGACGGCACCTGCTGGCTTTTTGTGTGCTTGCGAAGCGGCTGCGCTGGTAACGGCCGCACTTGGAGCGACGAAGTCGAGCCGAGTGGAGACTGAAGGTTGGTGCCCTGATATCTCTTGCGTTCTGAGCTTGCTTTCAGTGGAGACAGGGTTTCGGCGGGCATGGAAAAGTGCCGCTGGTGTGTTGGTAATGTCCGGTGAGACGGCCGGTACGGTGTCACCGGATTGGCCAAGTTGGCGACAGCAGCCGCTCCAAGCTTTGCGGGTGATAGAGGGCGCCTAATATTTCCCGTGGGCTTGCTGCCGCTGCCGAAACGGTAGTTGAGCGGCGCAACCAAGCTCGCATTGTCAGACTGGTCAAAGCTACGCCCGAGCGAAGGGGACGGCGCGAGGTACGGTGATCTGGTATCCAGCTCAGAACGACGGTGTGGAGTAGCCTTGGCTGAATTTGGCGGGACGGGCTGCGACCCCACGCACATGGATGGAATAAGATGTGGCGGAACCTCATTCTTGATCGCGAGCTCGGTCAATGCCAAGGTTTTCGTGGCAAGCTGGAGACGGATCTGCTCCTGGCGCGTGCACTCCTCCTCCGCTCGTAGCCGGAGAGCCTCGACGAATGCAGTGTGGTACATGGGCCCCACATTGGGTCCCAAAAGCGCAAGGTGGGTTGGATCGGTAACCATGGCCTCCCCGTGCCAGTTTTGCGGAGGCATGGGCCGTCCGGGTGCCGTGGAGGTAGGCGGATGGTGCTGAAACACCGGAGGCATTTGCATTGTAACCGGCGGCACGTCCATGGACCCCGAACGGGGGTGGACTGGAAAATTTCCTGAAGCAGGCATGCTGCTTTCGTTTGTGGACACGTTGGGTCTGGGCGGGCCGCTCCGGGGTCGCGCGGGTTCTTCTTGGGACGAGAACTTATCTATTAGGGAGTGGACGCTCATGGAACTCATGGCGATGCATTCCAGGGGTTCGAAGGGGTGTGGAGGACAGTTAGATTGAGGTGGACGAGATGTGCGCAGTGCGACCAGGAGGGGCGTGAGATTCGGTGCGTCCGATCCATCAAGTGCGCCAACTGAACTCAATGCGGATGGTGCTGCAAAGCCTGCTCCTGTTTTTGGCTCGGACATATTACGGATCCCCTTGGTCTTTTTTGAAGTCGGTGCTGTTTTCACTGTTGGTGGCAATACGC
Organism: Clavispora asparagi; assembly: GCA_030573135.1. Classification (NCBI taxonomy): domain Eukaryota; kingdom Fungi; phylum Ascomycota; class Pichiomycetes; order Serinales; family Metschnikowiaceae; genus Clavispora; species Clavispora asparagi. The sequence goes on from JAJMCU010000049.1 coordinate 16,262, forward strand.
GGGATCGAGAAAATGGGGGCGGGATCGGGGTACAAACGTTGCTACTACTGTATTCGGATGTTACCATAGGCACTGAGGAGATCATTTTCGTCGCAGCTATTTTGGGATTGCGCTCCAAAAACCTTGTGCGGGCTTAAGCAAAACAAACAAAAACAAATAAATGAATTGAAAACAGGCACGGTATTGCGAAACGCCTCTATTTATACGCCAGTGGCACTGATCATGCGTTATGGTTGTAAATGTGGGTTCTCTATGGAGGGATTATACATATAAGACGCGCGTCTCTCATGCGGATCGCGAATGTGGAAGTAATGTGTCCCGAAACAATCATTGGGTGATTTGCCAAAGTTGCTGTTATTCTACCTTTTCGGGCGGAGAGGATCTGATTTCATTTTGCGCCTATCGTTTAACTAGACTGTTTCTTCCCTTATCTCGTAATCTTACTACGACTGCACCGATTCAATTAAAGGCGATGGAAGGTTTTATTGTTAGGGCTCAGATAACGACAGTTTCCGAATTAGGACTGCGATTCTATTGTTCAGGACTTCTTCTGCGTGGTTGATTACGGGCGCATTATCTCCATTTCCATCAACAGATGTGTAAAGACTACCTTCATCAACCATTCGTAGTTTCTCCACCCGTTTTTTTTTTTTTTTGTTGTGGTTGTTTTGTTTTACATCTTTTCAGTACCGTTTAAATTCTTAAAATTTTTGTGCTGAACTTTTTGCCACGCTTCTTCAGACCAGTTTCCATGACTACTTTTCCTGCGTTTCTTCCTTATATATTGCGTATAATCTCAAATGATCAAAACGACTCCACTCTAAACACGGTCTGGCCGTCGTGCTCACGCATCCTCTCGATATATTGGCGGAAGTTGTTCCGCCAATCCACCACATGGTCGATTTTCACTCTCAATTCATTGGCAAGCACTAGTCCTAACGCTTCTTTGGCCCAGCTTTCCTTCACCTCCAAATCAAACAACGTGTAGTAATTGTATTTCGCCACAAACTGGTTTGCAAGGCCCGAACTCCACCTCAGTCCCCAAGGATTAAATATTCCTTGGTTCGAACTGACCTGCTTATCAACAGAATATGTAGGCACCCGTACTGCAAAATCACAATAGGACACAAATGTCGACCCGGCGTTTTTTGGTCTTAGAATCTTGGTGAACAACGGTTCTTTTGCTTTTCCAAATAATGACAGGGCTTTGGTGCCGGGAGCTAGGCGCTCTTTAAATGGGAAGTGGGTATCATCAAGAACTTGCATCTCCAAGTTTCTCTGGAACATCTTCTTGCTGCCGACAATATCGATAAACAAGTCTATTTTTACCCGGTCAACATTGGTTTTCAGAATCTCTTCCGAGTCAGGGACGGCCTTGAACATTAATTGCAAGAGCTCTGCCGCAAAAAACAATGGCTTCTTATAGTTCACTGGCACCTTCTCCTTTGGAAGAACAATATCTTCGTTTTGCATGTCAAACGGTAATATGTGGAAGTTCTTTGTACCCCCACTATTCAATCCCTCGACAAAGCGTTTGACTTTTTCCAAGTTGGCATCCTGGATCACAAGGATTACATTGAAGCTCTGCAAGATGTCCTGGTACACACTAGAGGCAATAGTTTGCGCAATAGTGTAACCCAAGTTAGTATCCGCTCCATTAATGATTATATTGGCCGTTCCTTCCATCTTGAAAACCAGATCCATCAATGAAAGTGCTTGTTTGGCTCGACAATACATGGTGGAAAATGTGCAAAACTTCGCAAGCTCAAACAGAACCGCATAAGGTTCTTGCTTTGGAGGCAAAATTGGAGGTTTTGCACCTTCTTCTGGGTCAGCGTCAGGCTGCTCCAGTTCTGACTCGTCATCCTCCACCAGAAAAGATTTGGGCTTGTCAAAAGTCAATTTAACCATTGCCTTACTCATAGTCTCCACTTGATCCTGGCTGATTGGAATGATAATATCCTTTGGATTCACAATCAAAAGCGTTTGCAACGAACCTTTTTTGTCGAGTGGGTGAACCACACCAAACACTAAAGTGCCGACCAGGTATTCCGGGTGGTTTTGAAATTTCTTTCCCACCGCTATAATTTCACCCACATAGTCATATCCAAGGCCAACCCGCACCACAGAGAGATTGAGTTTGTACTTATTGAGTTTCTCGATATCAAGCGACGACAAAGATGCGTACTTCACATCAACCAAAATGCGGTCTGGACCCACAGGAATGTCGATCTCGTGATAGAAGAAATTGAGAGCGGTGTCTTTGTTAATGACCGAGATCTCTTTCACTGCACGAGTGGGAAGATCTTTCATGTCATCTATGCTCTTCGTACCCAATATTTTCTTCTTGATAAAGGATGGGAGCGGTTTTGGCCCCTCTTTCTGCTTTTCGAGATAGGAAAGCTCCGGCGGAATTTTCCAGAAAGGGTTGCTCTGGATCTTCTCTTTACGTCTATCTTCAAGGAATTTATGGTGTTCCTTCAAGTCTTCGGGTTCCTCGGCAAATCCCACCAGCTTCTTGGTCTTCTTTTTGGTGGGAATCGTGTCTTTTTCAGGAACTGGAGGAGCGTTTTCGGCTGTCGGTTCCTCGGGTATATTTACAGATTCGGTTATTGGTTTGGACTCAGCTGGTTTAGACTCAACTATTTCGGATTCAACTGCGTCAGACTCAACCGGTACAGCAGTTGTAACATCTTTGGACTCAGTGGCCGGGTCAGCTTCAATAACTTCCGGTTCTGTAACTTCTGCTTCCGAAACCTCTGGTTCTGCAACCTCTGGTTCTGCAACTTCTGGTTCTGTAACTTCTGGTTCTGTAACTTCTGGTTCTGTCTTGGTCGTTTCTTCAAGTTCCGGCACGGATTCCGGTTCAGCTGCAGCCGGTTCTTCGGTTCTGGCAACTGGATCAGCCTCGGTCTTCGTTGGCTCCACCGACTTGCCATTATCTTGGATATCCGAAGTTGTGTTGGTCTCCTCCACCGGGTATTCCAACTTAGGTTCGGTGTCCTCAGACTTCGTGTCCGATACTGGTTCAGTCTCTTGCTTCTCTGGTTCGATCGAGTTCTCTATGTCGACCGAATTGTCTGGTTCCGGTGTCACAACTGCACTTTCCGTTTCCGGAGAGTCGTCCTCATGGTTCTTGGGGGTTTCCTTGACTTCGTCCATCTTCTCGATTCAGTTCCGTTTAGTGGTTCCGGTACAAGGTGTTTTGCCGAGAAATAGAAAAAATATCGCAGGCACACAAATGATCAAAAGGTTCAACGGTGGAATTGTGGCCCGGTTGTTCCGTGCTAGTATTCGTGAAGTGGGGTTTTTCCGAGCGCTTCCACTGGATCCGGCTCGCTCCATACTTTCCCCGTAGTGTGCGATTTCGCGCGTTCGCAACCGTACATCTCACTTGGATAGAGGTCTCAGCCACTGTTTTGAGCCTTATTGCAATCAGTGCTAGTTTGGCTGTTTGTTTGATTTCCATCAATTCCCTGACATACCGCTTGCGACATAATGTGGGTGCCGTTGATTGTATGTTACACCTTTGCCGGAATAATGTCCGTGGCATTTCTCCGTTTCCACATCAACTTGTTCCGGTATCCACTCTATTACCTGATTCCGGTGATTTCGGCAGTGGCAATGCCCCTCTCCATCACCTTTCTTCTACCCACGGACTATGTATCGCATAACGCTGGAAATCCGATTCCGGGGTTTGATATTAGCGATCAAAGCATTCTCCATATGTGGAAATCCAACTACTGGATCACATTCTCCCTCACTTGGTTGATTCTCCCGATCCTACAAGACTACTATCGCGCCGGAAACTACCTGAAAATGAAGAAACTTGCGGCTTCATTCAAGTCCAACCTCCGATTCCAAGGCATTGTTTTGCTTGTGGGCATTTTTGGTGCAATCTACCTAATACTAGAAGTGGGTCTTACGTTTGCCCATTTGCGGTCAATGATCATTGCCATTTCGCATATTTATGCCTTGGTGTTGGCGCTTTGGCTCATGGCTCATGGGCTTATATCCATTCCTCGAAACCGCTGGCTCGAGGGCTCGTTAATCCAGAACTTGAACCATTACTATTTGCAGGTGCCAAAGTTGGTGGATACGCTTGAGGACACAAAGATGTCGTTCAAAGAGGATGCGATCCAGGTGTTGGTGTTGGAGCGGGTTTACACCGACCCTGTACTGGATAATATCATCTTCAGAGACTGGATCATGAGCCTTTCTCAGAAAATCCCTGACGACATTAGAGAATCGCTCACTCGGGATTTTGTTGACAATGAGCTGAGGCGAATTTCGCGGGACCAGGTGACAGAAGCGTTTTTGACTCAGTTGACATACAACTTCCAAAACCATCAAGATAAGCTTGTAGCGCACACAGCGGAGTTTGAAACCCTCTTCAGAAAAATCACCCGGTTGCAGTCGCTTCTTGAGGCCAAAGCAAACGGGAATTCCCAGGAAAGAAACCAAATCATGACGTCTATTGGTGGCATTCTTCCTCCAGTGGCTAATTTCTACTATTCGTGCTATGTGAAGCCGGCGTTTTGCCGTGTTCTTTCCGTGGTGCTCTTTTTGGTGTCATTCATTGTCATTCAGTCGGAGTTTTTCCACTCCACCCAGCTTTCTTTGATGAACGTGACAATCTATGGAACCGGAATCCATAAGCACAGCGTGACCCAGGGAATCGTATCGTTCGTGGTGTTTTCCTATATGTTGCTCTGTGCCCTTAATTCGCTTGCGAAGTTGAAGATCTTCAATAAGTACCACTTGGTGCCTCACTACTCAGACCCGGTGTCGACGTGTTTCTACGCTTCCTACATTGCTCGTTTGACTATCCCATTGTCATATAACTTCATCACGTTGTTTGCCAGCAGAGAATCGATTTTTGAGGAATGGTATGGAAAATCCATCCACTTGACGGGTTTGTTCAATTTGATGAACAATTGGATTCCACGGCTCCTTCTTATTCCCATAGTGTTGACCACATTCCATGTTTACGACAAACTCAAGGGATGGATCGGCCTCAACTCCGACTTGTACGACTCGTGGGCTCACTTTGACGATGACGACATTTCCAACGATCCCAATGACTTGGAAAACGCCCAAAGCAAACGCAAAGAGCTTATCATTGTGGAATCAAAGCGGATCATCGCCATTGAGCTCAACAAACGCCGTCAGATGGGTGCTTCACTGTTGCGGACGTTCAACTTGAATACGATGGCTGATCTGGTGTACGAATCGAATAGAAGAGCATTCAACGAGTCTTTAGCGGGCGGTTTGGCAAACCGGGTAGACTCTTATTATGACGACGAGTCTCCTGCTCCCGAAGCCGGCATTTCCTCTTTGTGGGGTAAAGTTGGTGGGGCAGTGAGTGGTCTTCGAAATGCAGTGCAGACAAGACTAAATCGGGGTACTCTCAACTACACCGACGAACCCATCGACTCGTACGAGTACGACGAAGATAATTTGATTATTTAGGAATGCATATACACCCGTCACCGGGGCGTTTTTTTTTTTTCTTTTTTCCATTTCTGTGTGTTTTTTTGTCATGGGTGGTGGAGCTACTCCCCACACACCCGTGCCTCTCACACTTACCACTAGTGTGAAAAGTTTTGTGATCCTTCCCAAACCTGAACTTCACAAAAATGTCCAATATCGGTTTACAGGTGCGTAAAGCCGTGCCTTCAATCGATCCTGTGGTGGCAGATTACACTGTTGGTTATATCCAGCACGTTTCTCTGGCCACAGAAGACTCTGTTTCGGCGCAGGAGCTCGACATCACCAAAGAACTCGGATTCATTGAAGATTTGTTGGTGGACGCCGGAGGGGCGCCAGATGCGGTCCACAAATTGACCAGCACTATTTCTGAGCAGCTCGCATCCAAACTCAAGGAGAACATGGCCAAGTTGGAGCTTACAGGAGACAAGTCCAAGCGACTCTTGGATGTCAATGTATTGAGACAGAACAACTCCAAGAGAGACATCAACTCGTCGTTGGCGTTGCTCGGGTCGTCCAGAGATATCTCGCATGCCGGAAGACAGGTGGAGAGTAGAGTGGACAAAAAGAAGTTGGAGAAACAGGAGAGAAAGATCGCCAAAAAGGTGGCGAAGAGAAACAACCAGTTTGTCAAGTACGAAGCATCCAAGTTGCTCAGCGAGTCCAAGAAGGAGGACTACGATTCGTTCTACTTGGAAATCAACCCGCTCGACTTTGGCTCCAGTGCGGGTAAGTCAAAGGACATCAAGCTCGACAACTTCGACTTGTATGTGGGAGACGGTAAGCGTATCTTGAGCGATGCGAGCTTGACATTGGCGTACGGCAGAAGATACGGTTTGGTGGGTCAGAACGGTATTGGTAAGTCGACGTTGTTGCGTGCGTTGTCCAGAAGAGAATTGACTGTCCCCAAGCACATCACCATTTTGCACGTGGAACAAGAACTTCGGGGTGACGACACTCCGGCGTTGCAGGCGGTGCTCGACGCCGATGTGTGGCGCAAGACGTTGATTCTGGAGGAGCAGAAGATCTCCGAGAGAATCGAAGAGATTGAGCAGTTAAGGTCGCAGTTCGACGAGGGTTCCAATGAGGTGACCAAGTTGGACAACGAGAGAGGCGACTTGGACAAGCACTTGGCGGAAGTCACGGAGAAGTTGTACGAGATGGAATCGGACAAGGCTGAGAGCAGAGCCGCGTCCATCTTGTTCGGTCTTGGTTTCTCCCAGGAGTCGCAACACATGCCCACCAACTCGTTCTCCGGTGGTTGGAGAATGAGATTGTCGTTAGCGCGGGCGTTGTTCTGTGAACCAGACTTGTTGTTGCTAGATGAACCGTCCAATATGTTGGATGTTCCTTCCATCACCTACTTGGCCAAGTATTTGCAGACCTACGAAGGTACGGTGTTGGTGGTGTCGCACGACCGTGCGTTTTTGAACGAGGTGGCCACCGACATCATCCACCAGCACTCGGAGCGGTTGGACTACTACCGTGGTTCGGACTTTGACTCGTTCTACGCCACCAGAGAGGAGAGAATCAAGAACCAGCGTCGTGAGTACGAGAACCAGATGGCGTACAGACAGCATTTGCAGGCGTTTATCGACAAGTTCAGATACAACGCAGCCAAGTCGTCGGAAGCGCAGTCGCGTATCAAGAAGTTGGAGAAGTTGCCGGCGTTGGAGCCTCCGGAGGACGATAAGGTCATCACATTCAAGTTCCCTGACCCTGATGGAATCTCGCCCCCAATCTTGCAAATGCATAATGTGACGTTTGGCTACTCGCCAGATAAGATTTTGTTGAAGAACGTGGAAATGGACGTACAGATGGACTCGCGTATTGCGTTCTGTGGTGGTAACGGTACGGGTAAGACCACGTTGTTGAAGATGTTGTTGGGCCAACTTGCGCCATTGGAGGGACACATTTCCCGAAACGGTAGATTGAGAGTGGGCTACTTTGCCCAGCATCACGTGGACGCTATGGACTTGAGTCTTTCTGCTGTATCGTGGATGGCCAAGGCGTTCCCCGGTAAGTCAGACGAAGAGTACAGACGCCACTTGGGTTCGTTTGGTATCACCGGTACTTTGGGTTTACAGAAGATGGAGTTGTTATCCGGAGGTCAAAAGTCGAGAGTGGCATTTGCGGCCCTTTGTATGAACCAGCCGCATATTCTTATTCTAGATGAACCTTCCAATCACTTGGATACCCAGGGTTTAGATGCGCTTGCGGATGCATTGATCAACTTTAAGGGTGGTGTGTTGATGGTGTCGCACGATGTCTCCACCATTGAGAGAGTGTGCAATGAGATCTGGGTCAGTGAAGACGGCGCCGTAACAAGATTCCCAGGTAACATCCACGACTACAAGAAGCATATTTTGAAGCAGGCTGATGCCTCTGGTGTTGTGAGAAAGCATTAAACGGGTGACTGATCGGCGGGGACTAATCGGACAAGCAGGCGAGTGCCAATCAGACAAGCAGGAGCGTAAAAGCATTGATTGCGGGTGTATGGTGTATGATAATAGACGACCGTACAATTTGCACATGCTGATGTAGTGTAACAATGTATGAATTGGCTGGTGCCGAGTCAGTTACATGCGGTTCAGTAGCGTCATGAAGTGGAGCGAGGAAGCTAGCACATTAAAAAAAAAAAAATGTTGAATTGATTAAAAGACGAAGCAGTATGTATAAAAATTGACCACTTGCATATTATTCTGTGATGTACAAACAGATTACGGGTGTGGTCCCAAAACAACATTACAAATCAATCAGCGAAATACAAAGTCTCCACTACGAGTCGGAACTAACGACCCTGCAACAGATAATCCTGTTTCACCCAAATATCCCTAATAGTGTCACCTCATCAAAGACGTACCAGATACCATTCCTCGCACCGTAGATGTCGCATCATTTCAGTAGATACTCGCACTATTCTACACTGGAGATACTCGCACCGGAAATCACCCAACTATGGCATTCCGCTCCAGATTCTCCCGAAAAGCCAAAATCGGCTTCGGGTTACTCGCATCCTATACCTCCTTTGAGGTTTACATGCACATGCGGACAGCGTCCATCATCAAACAGCGAAACGACCAACTCCACCAAACCGACTCGGATGTGCAAAAGTACAAGTCGGCCATGGTTCTGGGAATGTTCGTCAATCCGTTTGAGGAATACCGGCCCCAAACTGCGTTCGAATTTCTCTCTGTCCGCATCATCGAGCTTTTCGAGAGCCTCTACGCCAACAAAATCGAGATCCACGACAAGTACCCCACTCCGGAAGGAGACTTTGCATCGGTCGACCATCTCTTGAAGACATTCCGGCCCAACTATGCGCTAATGCGCCAAAACTCACAGATCATGGCGCAATGCATTTCCCAGAACGACTTTTCCCGGCTCTACTCTTCCGAATCGGTCGGAAACCAGATGCTCTTCACCTGGCTAGGCCAATCGTGTTCGTTGGTCCAAGTGAGCGGCATCAACATCCTCACCGACCCCATTTTCGGCGATCATCTTATCGACGAAAACTTTGGCCCGAAGCGGCTTGTCAAGTCGCCCATGACAGTGCAAGACGTGCGCTATGCCACCGCCAACAAACTCGACTTTGTGTTTGTGTCCCACAACCACCCGGACCATTTGGACTTACATGCAGCCAAAGAAATCGGCAACTCTGCCACCTGGATCGTTCCGTTGGGCGTGAAGCTGACGTTGGCCCGGAAAGGTATCTACAACGTGGTGGAGATGGACTGGTGGGACAAACTCCCGCTCAACAACTACATCACCAAAAACGACGCCGTGCTTCCAGATAACTACGAAATCGTGTGTGTGCCGGCCATGCACTGGTCGGGACGCCACGTGGTGGACTCCAACACCTCCTTGTGGGGCTCGTTCATTCTCCAGAAGAATGGCCAGTCGGTGTTGTACCATGCGGGTGATACCGGGTATGTCAAGGACTTGTTCGAGACTATCGGGCGCAAATTTGGACCCGTGGCATTGTCTTTACTTCCCATTGGCCAATATTGCCCTTCGTGGCACCAGAAACCGCGCCATATCTCGCCGGAGGAGAGTCTCCACATTGCATCGGCCATAAATTCTCGGTACGTGCTTGGGGTGCATTTCGGCACGTTTAAGCTCAGCTCGGAGCCGATCTTGGAGCCAAAAAACAAGCTTTTGGACTTGGCCAAGCAGCAGGGGAAGCTGGATTTCTACAAGGTTCCAGAGTTTGGTTTGACGTACCTGTACCACCTTGGCGATGGACTGCACCAGCTGCATTTCGAGTGGGACCCCAAGTAAACCAGGGGTATTATAGATCGTATATAGACTTCCACACGCTTAGCGAGCCGAAGCGGTGTTTGACAATCGGGTGCTGGAAAACATGTTTTTCCCGGAATCTGACTCAAGATCAGAGCTCTGCTACCGGCTCGTTCATCTACTAATGGCGTTTGGCACTGCTGGTCCCGGTCCCCTCCTTCGAGGGCTACATCGGCAATACAAGAATATTCTTTCATACACAAGGCTGTCGCCTCCTTCCATTCTGGGCTGAAATGGCACTTCATTTCCCTATTTACAATGAGCTGCTGGAGATCTCTTTAGTTCTCGAATCCGTAGATCTTTCTCAATCTCTCTCTTTGCGACTGCAACATGGCTCTCTCGTAAGCTTGGTAGCCCGTCTCAGATCTGATAACAGATCCAATCGACATGAACAAACTGAAGGTGGCAACCGAGCCCATAATGTATTGACCCAAAGTTCTCATGACACCATTAGGGCCAGCACCATGTTGCAAAATGGAAAATCCACCAAACAAAACACCGACACAAACGCCGACGGTGCCACCCATGATGGCACCCATCTTGAATTTATCAAAGTTAGAAGGTTGATGGTATTGCACTGACATTTTCTTGTAGACTTAAAAGTGTTCCTCCAGATGGAGCGATCTCGTCAGGTATTTTAGGTCGTGCACCTATCATTTTGTCAATTTCCCCACCGCCGTGATGCAACTGCTGGCACTGGTCGCTCGACACCGAAGATTCGGATATATAAATCACCGCTATATCTGCATCTGCGAATGCTTCTGTTAGGAAATGGCCGGGAGGCAGTTTTCGGAAACGACAACCTCGCCATTGGCTAAATCCATGAAATTCCCGATCGGGGGAATTCCCGTAGTGCTACAATCTCTGCTGATACCAGACAACAATTCGGAGCCAACTGAGTTCAATTGCTGTCTACGTGCTTTTTTCGAATTCTACCATCACCAACATCGGCAGTGGTGTTTCCCCGCCTGGGTTCCAACCTGGAGTTTTGTGCTTCGCACGTTTGTCTGTCCAATCGTAATCTCACCTCTAAGAACAAACTCCACCGGTGATCAATTTCACAGCAAAAGGTATGTGCTTTGTCTTCTGGAAGATGGATCGCTTTATTGTTGCCTAAAAAGCGTTATTCTTGTTTCTTCCAAGTATCAGAATGCTAACCGTATCAGAAAATGGGTTCCTCCGCTTCCAAGCCTGAAACCAAGGTTTACACCCCCAAGGCACCTGTGGACTTCAGTGCATCCTTCTTGTCTCATTTGGAGAACTCCCAAGAGTCGGATTACACCAGATCTCAATACACCGAAAAATATATTCAAGAGAGAGTCGCATCCGAGTTGAAAAACTTGGAGGCTGAAACCATCAAGAAGTTCCAATCCGCTACCGGCGATGCATTGTCCAAAGAGGGAGAGGCGACGCTCTCGGTTTCCTCGTCCAACGAAAAAATCTCCAAGTTGAACAACATTTTGCACGAAAGCGCTAAGCTTGTTCAAGTCAACCTCAGTGACGATATCAAGAATGCAAGACAATCGGTGATTGCATGTTTGAAAGACAACAAGGGTAAGCCGTTGAACTGCTGGGATGAGGTTGAACAATTCAAGAAGTTGGTTCACAGTATGTAAATAAGCATTTCTCCAATACATGGCGCATATGAAAAACTATGTCGTGGGTTTTATACCTCGGTCTTGTACTATGTTCTCTATCTAAAAACCTTTAGCCTTGTAAATGAGAATCAACGCCGAGTCACTCTCTCCACCACCAGCCAATGCCTCGATCTTCTCTCTACTGACAGACGAAACCTTGTTGTCGTTGAATTTCCACCACTTTTCTCCTTCAAGATCTTTGTCGTCCTTGACAAATGACTGGTAGTGACCCGAATCGGCAGATGAGCCTTGGTGAGTGATCACCGCCTGTAACTCGTACACAGACGAAGGGTTCTCCGTGGTTGTATCCAAGTTGATATCCTTTGGCAACACCGAAGCGAAGTCGTCTTTAAATTTCGATTTTATCGACTCGATCTTCAATTCTTCTTCCTCTTGCTGTTCCTTGGGGTTCAACGACGTATCTTTTTTCGTCTTTTTGAAATCTCTAATGAGATCGGTGCTATCCTTTTCGATCTTGTGCAACTTGTCTCTGACCTCGGTCTTTTCTTGCTTAATGGAATCATCAAGCAATTCCGACACATCTAGCTCGAATGGAAATTGCACTCTCCGCAAAATCTTAGACTTCTTTCCCGTATCTCTTCTCCAAAAAAATCTCACGAACTGCACTGTCAAGTACTTCGGCAATCTGGTGATTGTTTTGGTTACTTGGTAGTCCGCGTTCGCATTCAATGTGTCATTGTGCTTCTCGAGTGAATCAGTCAAACCGTTCAAGATTCCATCTCTCAAAAAATTCGTCTTGATATCGATATGACAGTTCAACTTAAACGAAGTGTCGAAACCAACCGTAGGGGACTCCTCGGGAAGGGCCAAACACTTAGTGACGGTCTTAAAGTCAAGTCGGATGGAGTCATTAATGTCGAGACGCGAACCCAAAACGTTCAAAATTTGAGAAAGTGCCTCTTCCGCATCTTGCTGCTTGTACATACCCATTTCTTGCTCTGCAAATTGAGGGAACTGCGCTCTAAATTGCATGAGGAACAAGGTTGGATCCACATTCTGCTGCTTCTTCTCCATGGCGCTGAAAATACCTTTTAAGGTGGTAATCATACCGTTTGCGCCGACAGCAGACTTCTTCACCTTGTCAGAAATATCTTTGATGTAAAAAAGCGCCTGTAACGAAGAATTCAAGTAGCAGGTGTTTCCCAAATTCAACAAACCGGATGGGTCCTCAGACACTTTCACTAATTGGTTTTCGTTCAAATCCTCTAAGAATACGTGTTTCTTGGCATCAAACACTGGCAAATCTTTGTCTGGCGTTCCAAGCACCATGAGCGGATTCTTGAGATTGATCTTGAGAGACGAAACAAGCACGTCATCGCTCAACTTTCCTCCCTTTACCAAGATCTTTTGGCGCTCCACAGGAATTTGGGTGATTCCCTGAATCTTTTGCTTGAAAATCAATCCTGTTGCTTCATCTTCCAATTCAATCTCATGGACCTTGCCCGCGTTTTTGATTGAGACTGTGAATGGCATGTTGTTGGTGGCGTAAGTGATTTTGCCGGATCAAGATAAGATTAGTGAGGATGTAGAGGTGTTTTGCCCTCCGCTAGCAACGGCGCGCTCAGAGCACGATTTTGCAATCGACCCATGGGGAGGTACAGGTAATATATCTTATACTGAACGATATATACTGAAAGAAATTATACTGAAAACGTTATACTCAACGACGTTATACTGAATTGTATTGAACGACATTATATTGAACGACGTAAATCACATTGAATTAACAAAATAATAAATCAAAGCACCAACTCCCATGACGCTCTTCCATGCTGACCAAAGCAGATTTGGGCCCTTTTCTCTGACGTTGCCCGTGCGCCCAAACCACACAGACCCGTTATAAGGGGTCATAGAATGTTCAAGAACGTCTGTCTTTGACAGAGAGCCCGGGGGATACCTAGAGCTCAATGCAAAGTCCATCGTAAGTTTATTTTCCATTACCGTTCGCTCATGCGAAAATGCTCGAAACGAGTATTTGCCGTGATACGCACCTTGACCAGAAGTCCCAATTCCTCCAAATGGCGCATTGGCCAAAGAAACGTGCATCAAGCAGTCATTGACCATAGTGGCACCTGAACGTATGTTTGATTGAATCAATTCCACCGCCGGGTTTTTGGCCCGCGATTGTGGTCCGGACGTGAAGATGTACAGAGCCAAAGGTGTGTCGTGGTACCTCGTAACCTGACGTACAGCATTGGACAAATCCGAGAACAGCAAGATTGGCAACACGGGGCCGAAAATTTCTCTCTTCATGGTTGAATCTAACCAGTCGACATTGTCAATCACGGTGGGGGAAATAAATCTTGTTTCTGTGTCATATTCACCTCCAGTGCGAATATCTCCCGAGGAGGACTCAATCATGTTCTTCAACGATTCAAACGCCCGTTGATGTATCACATGAGTATAAGATGAATCCTTAGCGTCCAAGTCCTTGTAAAATCTGTCTTCCACTACTTTAACGATCGCCGTCACCAATTTTTCCTTGACCTTTTCGTGCACCAAGACATAGTCGACCGCAACACATGTCTGGCCCGAGTTGGTAAAACGGCCCCACACGATTCTTCGGGCGACAGTATCAATATCACCATCAGCGATGTCATCCAAAACAATGGCGGGGGATTTGCCTCCAAGCTCCAAAAGAACTGGCGTCAATGTTTCTGCTGCTTTCTTGGCAATAAGGGTACCCACGGCTGTTGACCCGGTGTACATGATCTTATCAAATTTTTGGTCCAAAAGAGCGTTTGTTTCAGGAATGGCACCATTGACCATAGCAAACACGGACGGATCAAGGGCAACAGTGAGAACCTCGGTGAGCTTGGTGGTGAAATGTGGGGTAAGCTCCGACAATTTTAACACCACGGAATTGCCGGCGGAAAGTGCACCAACAATCGAAGAGAGCGATAAAAACAATGGATAGTTGAACGGCGCAATCACAAGCACCACGCCCAAAGGAATGTGTTCCACGAAAACCGGATTTTGTTTCATCACAAGCGACAACCCGTCCACTGGAGTGGGTCTTGCCCATTTGTGCAAGTGAGCCATTGTGTGCAATAATTCATTCATGAACACGAGATATTCCAAAGTATATGTCTCTGTGGGAGAGCGACCAAAGTCTTGATACAAAGCATCGCAGAGATCATCGACATTGTCCTTTACTGCAAAGTAGAGGTTTCTCAACTGGTTCAACCGAAATTGAACCGAGTGGGTTTTGCGTTCGGAAAAGTGCTTGTTTGTGATATTCTCCACAATACCTGGGATGTCGGAAAGGGCGGTATAAGCCAAAACAGATTCTGACGCTTCGGCCTTAATTTCCTTTGGAACTGGCTCTGGCGCCTCGTCTTTGGATGTTCTTGACATTGTTTTTGGAACAGGGTTATTATTTGCGCTGGATGATGCCTTATTTTGCCTGGTCGATGCAAGAATGGATGTTGAAGGAATTGGCTGGATTGCAAGAAATCAGAATGTCTTGATGTAAGTGGTTTATATAGATAGAGCGAACGCGGAGTCCGAGGCTTGTGGGATTCTTTTGCTTCACATAAGAAGCCGTGCGCAGGATTAAGAGGGGTAAATGTTTCTGGCCACCCGGTGGCACTCTATTGGGTTATTCGAAAGCTGCATGCTAATCGGGTGAGTTTATGCTTCCAGAAATTGGGGGAACCTGGTTAGTGTGAAGGGTCAGCGCGTGACGGACCATCTTCGTTCAGATCCTGGACCACATTCGTATTTCTTTCGATAGTTAATAGGTGACGGTTGGGATTTTTCGTCCCTTATGCATTTCAGAACTAATCAGCTCCTCAATACAGCACTTCACACGGCACCCCGTGTAGTAATCTGGCCGATTCGAACTTTAGAGGATTAACTGTGGAATGCCGCAGCAACCGATAGTAAGACGAGATGTTTTACAAAAACCGGAGAAGTAGAAGCAAATATCCCATTCGGGGATGAATATCCAGAGAAATGCCATTATACATTGTGAAAGATACAGAAATGTGAAAATCTTGATTCACATGGCTCAAATGATAATTATGTCTGTAATATCAATTAATGGGTGAATTGCGCTCCGATGATTCTTCAAGTGCGCACCCACCCCCACATTTGGTGAACCGATATAGTTCACTCACTCATCTGTTTCACGAACCAAAAATGATCCAGTTCAACGTCGATCTCAGCAAATTTTCCAAAAAAATATTTGTCATTGGAGGCATCACCACCTACGTCTACAATTCCGACGCAATTGCACCTTATGTGAAAAGCCTTGGACCCAATCCAGACTTGGACTCGATTCAACTCAACTTCCTATACTTGATTCATCACAGAACCGGAAATTACGTTTACACCGAAGCCACTGGTATAAAAATCCTTGAAAACTTGAAGCTGAGCTCGTCTGCGCCTCTCATACCTGTTACTTTTGATATTAGAAACCATGGTGCCAGAACCGTTGACGAATCAAAAAACTCATCCTGGAAATCAGGTAACAATACTCACGGTATTGATATGATCAGCGGCATTCAAGGTACTATCTATGATCTCAAGCTTATCATGGACTTCCTTCCTAGTTATTTGAATTTGGACTCTTTCCTCGGGAGACCCATGAGAGAAAAGGGGCTCAAATTCAAGTACTTCAATATCCTCTCAGGATATTCTGTGGGAGCTCATGTCGTGATCCGCTTCGCCGTTCAATACCCTGAATTGGTGTCTATTATCAATCCAAATGTGGGCTGCAGCGATTTGACTACTTTGCTTCTTACCCGGTTGAAGGAATCGAAGGATTACAGTAAAAAGCTTCTTTACTGCACCTATGATGAACTCAACTTGACCAGCGAACAGAAAGAGCAATACCCTGAATCATTCCACGAGCTCATTAGCAAGCAAGACCTAGAAATCTTGGAGAACTTCCCCTTTAGCTCGATCAAAATGTTTGCGGCGTTCTACAGTGAAGATCCTATTGTTCCTCCGCAAATCACCAAGTTGTGGACAGATATGTACCGAAACAGTAATGGATCCACTGAAGTGTTCTACGAACAAGGTGCGATTCATGACATCACAGAAGAAATGGTGATTCGGTTTACCACCTGGTTATCCAAACAGATCTAGATTTATCTACCACGAGCAGTATGCTCTAAATATGACTTAGGTTACTAAGATTTGAAGAAAAACATGATTTACTGATTTTTTTGGCCCCTGTGTAGCTTTTGCATTTAATTGGTAAGTTTGAGAAATTTATATTAAAAGCCTAAACCTGCAAGCTTAACCTCCCCAAACTTTAAAGAAGCACGAACATTATATCTTCCAGAATAGTAAAGATTCTTATTTCTTGATCAATCCCTTCAGGAAAATTATATATACTCATTTTCTTACATTGACACACTAGATAGGACAAATATGGATCATAATTCACCTCCGTAGATATTGTCGGCCCCGCTGCGCGATACAGGCAACCCCACGCACGCAATGACACAAAACATCCATACATCCGTGACAGGGACGGTCCCGCCTTGTTATCGCGTACGCTAGTGTCATTCACTGTAACAGGCGGATTATGCTCAAGTCGCAATTGGTTGGGAACGCGTACATGAACTACCCCGTACGATATACGGATTTAAAGGAAAGTGATTCAGAAAGCATGGGTGCCTCCAATGAAGTGGAAACCCAGGACTTCAGTGTCAACTTTATAACGTTCAACCAGGATTCATCTTGTGTCGCCGTGGGGCTTACAAATGGCTATAAGATATATTCTTGTAAGCCCAGTTTGACCAAGTGTTATGATATGAAAAAAAACGAGTCAGTTGGAATCTTGGAAATGCTCTATTGCACCTCGCTTTTGGCAGTTGTCCCCATTGGCGAGGAGCCAGGGTCTCTGCCTCGAAAGCTAAAGATTGTCAACACAAAGAGAGGAACCACCATTTGTGATCTCATATTCCCTTCCACTATTTTACTGGTCAAGCTCAGTAGACACAGAATGGTGGTTGTTTTGGAGGAGCAGATCTATATCTACGAGATTGCCACGATGAAGCTTCTTCATACGATTGAAACCAGTCCGAATGCCGAGGGTTTATGTACTGTGTCAGATGTGGTTTCTAAAGAATCTGGCAACAGCTTGTTGGCCTATCCGTCGCCCCCAAAGACTATAACCCATGACTCTCTCCTCGTGGCCGGTATCAACACCAATGGAGGCTTGAATTCGGCGCAAAATAACATCCTGTCAGTTAGCAATGCACCGAATAGAGTAGGTGATGTGATTATCTTTGACCTAGACGCATTGCAGCCGTTGGCGGTAATCGAAGCTCACAAGTCAGTTTTGGCCGCAATGTGTCTATCGAGCGATGGTAAACTTCTTGCTACAGCGTCGGACAAAGGAACCATCGTGAGAGTATTTAACGTTGAAACCGGCGTGAAGTTGTATCAGTTCAGAAGAGGTACCTACCCTACCACAATCTACTCCCTCAATTTCAGCAAAAGAAGTAATTATGTGGTTGCAACCAGCTCCAGTGGGACGGTTCACATTTTCCGCTTGGGGGAGGAAGAGCTCTTGGCGAATAAGCAGAAGCAAAAAAGAAATAAGCAGAGCAAACCAGCTGGTGCAGAATATACCACCATCAATGAAGAGGGTGAACTAGCCTCGGCCTCGAGAAATGGTGATGAGGATGAGGGCGATTTGACCGAAGATGATAGTGATATTGATGCAGACGAGGACGACAATGACGACCCAGAGGATATTATAGAAGGGTACGATACACACTTTGAAGCCCCTCAGAAGCAACGCAAATTATCCCAGGGTTCGACCGGCTCGTTCAATAGTGCCTCGTCTAATTTTTCCGGTGCGGATGAGAATCGTGACAAGACAGAACCAGTGATTGACCAAAACAGATTATCGGTGGCACGCCTTATTCGTCGGTCATCGCAAAGTTTAGGGAGAAGAGCAGCCCAGAAGATGGGCGACTTTTTACCCACTAGATTTTCGTCTATTCTCGAACCAACAAGACATTTTGCGTCTCTTAAAATTCAAACGAACAACAAGGACGTGAAGTCAATAGCAATCATGAGCTCTGAACTTTTTGAAGATTTAGATCAGGCTGGATCATTGGCCAGAGACGCGGATTCTACGCTCGCTCCACTGAAATCACCTTCTTCGTTCAACTCAAAGAAAGAGGATATTCCCGCGAATCTATACATTAATGTTGTTACGTCCGAGGGCTTTTTCTACACGTATGGATTGGATCCCGAAAGAGGTGGGGATTGCATTCTTTTACACCAATATTCACTTCTTGATGACTAAGCGATTATATAATTAGGTAAATTTATAGGTTTTATTTTTTAAAAAAAAAAAATTATAAAAACAGTAGAGGAGCTGAGAAAAAAAAGGGGCGAGCTGGGAATTGAACCCAGGGCCTCTCGCATGCTTGTAAGTCAGTTTGGTGTGCCAAACCGTCGCCCAAAGCGAGAATCATACCACTAGACCACACGCCCGATCTTAGAGGCTAAACCTTACGTGTTATATATGATTGATTATCCAACGCCTTTGTGCGCACGTGAATGTAACCATTTGAATATGCGTACGACTGTGTTTTGATCCCACTCCATGGCTACCCAACACAAAATATTGATAACTGAGGAGTTATCACCGAATAGAATTGCTCTTTTATGTCTAGTGAAGCTTTATTTAGCTGGGGATTTACGATGTCGAAGCAGAATATTGAGAATCTTGGCCCGTCAGCTTGAAGGTCAGCCGATGATCCAAAACAAATGCATCAAAGTTACTCCCACGTTAAAAGACCTATGTCTATTGTTCGAGTCCTCAGAGTCGGGTGGAGAATCCCGCTTCTCTCTGAAGTTCCTGAATGAAGACATCAGCACTGCCCAATTTCAACTTCTAAGTCTATTTTGGAGCTTAAACAACGTG
Organism: Clavispora asparagi; assembly: GCA_030573135.1. Lineage (NCBI taxonomy): Eukaryota > Fungi > Ascomycota > Pichiomycetes > Serinales > Metschnikowiaceae > Clavispora > Clavispora asparagi. Next base: position 35,609 of record JAJMCU010000049.1, read on the forward strand.
GAGGATCTCCATCGCCTTATTGTCGAGTCATACTCATATCTACTGAGTCCCACAGACATATCAACTAAGCAATTCGATCTTGTATCACCGAGATCGATCATCGGAAGATTCGTTCAGAAAATTGCAGTCGCAGCCAAGCTCCTTGAGTTCGACGAGAGTTTACTTTTATACCAATCAGTTTGTCACTACAGAGCATCATCCAATGAGATTTACGAAAAACTCATATCTGGCGGACATAAGAGGCTCGCTCCCGTATTTCCTGAAGAAAATATCCCGTCGTCACCGTTATTTAGGACATGGGAGAACCAATTAAAACACGAGGCAACAAGAACGCCCAAAGGGATTGAAAATGACGATCAATTCTACGAGAATTTAAATAATCAGCTCAAGAGCTGTGTTGGACTTGAACCAATCGTCCCAAATGAGGATGCATCTGTGTCAACAATCGCAAAGCAAGACCTCGAGTTATTAGTTGATACTCAGGTTCAATTGCTCGAAAAATACGGAGTTCAAACGCCCCCAGAGCTCAAATCCATCATGAGATACATGGCTTCGCCCGATTCAGAATACAACAATGTGCAGAAGACCCATTTCAGTCATTTACCTTCTTATCATTTCCTTCAATACCTTGAACACTTACACCAAGGCGATTACCACGGAGCGTTTGACTCGCTCCACCAATACTTTGATTATATGGTTTCCAAAGGATCGAAATATTTTTACCATTTTGCATTAATATCGCGAGCTTCTCTTCATCAGTATTTTGGTGAGGATGAGAAGGCATTGGACTCAATAGAGGAGGCAATATCTGTTGCGAGGGAGAATAAGGATAATAGCACCCTCACTTATGTTCTTTCGTGGCTCTTCAACTTTATGAGACAAAAACCCCATTTGTGGGAGAAACAAAGTCTTTACCGTAATAGTAACGAACTGAAGCTCCTTGATTTTTTAGTCAAGAAGTCACAAGCAGTATCATTGCTGTTGACAGCCATGAGTTTCAGGTTTGAAACAGAATATTTAATCTCCAGTGGAGGCTCGTTTGCTAACTATTACGAAAGTCTTTTCAAATCGCTATACATTTCTGTTCACGATGAACGAACATCTTTCATCAACTGCTGTGAGATGGCTTCAACGATGTGGAATGAAGTTGGTTATCCTCACTTGAGCAATATCTACAATAAGATTGGATTAGAATATGGTGAAGTTAGCGGATCTACCAATGAGTTTCTTTCACTATTAATTCAAAAGCATCAACATGAATATTCAAAAGATGGGGCGGAAAGTTCGATATTGAGTCTAAAGGAACTTGTTCCACAATTTTCAAATAACGCCTCTCAAAGTCGTTTGTTGCAATCTAGGATAATTATATCCCAGATTCAGCTTCATTTGTATAAGGGAAGACACATCCAAGCTTCAGAACTCCTCAAAATTGTCCCCGATGACGACGTTCTAGATGAAGAGAGCCAGTTTGAAAAACTTAGACTTGCAGTCTTAGTTGAAGCATCACATGGCAACTTTTCGAAAAGCATCGATACATTGAACAGAAAAATGAAGTCCCTTTCAGCAAGAAGCTATGGAAATCTGCCAAACATGCTTCGGTTAATCAGAGTTTCCCTATTAAAAGCTGAGATTCTCGTTCAATCTAACTCCAATCTTCCAAAGTTATCGCTTTTCGTACATCAATTCCAAGCGGCACGTAAATTGGGGTTTGAACTTGCACTAGCTGAAGGGTTCGTCACATTTATTTCATATTTGAACTCTTCTGACTATTATCAAGACGCATACAGCATAGGCATCGAAGTCTTACCCGTGGTTATACGCACAAAGAGGCAAAATCTAATTTCAAGGCTCTATTTGGAGCTTGCCCGGTGCTGCGCAGGTTTCATCAGAGCCTCACCTAAAAATGACACCCCGGTCCATAGCTCAAAGGACCTGTTCACTAAGCTTTTATCGTTTTTGAGTAAGAGTATAACAGGGTTCAAGAGTTTATCCAACTTAAGGATGCTCCAGGAGTGTTTTGAATTAGAAACCGAGGTGGCACGCCATAGTGATTTGCTCAAGGAGCAACTTAAGAAATCTAAACCTTTTGAGGACTTTATTAAGCACTCTCAAACCGGTCTACAAATATTGGCCCAGAAAACAAGAGATGAGAGCGGTATCATGTACTTGAATTCATAGGTAGCAGTAGATCAATCTGAAAATATATTCGTATGTACCACACAGAAAGTAAGAGACGACGCGGCAATTACTCGCTCTTAGACGATCTTTCTTCAACATCCTTTTCCACCAAAATGATCGCCGCATTCTTCATTTGAACAACATTAGCAACCTGCTTGAAAAACCAAATTGGGGCACTGAGCCAAACCAACACCGTCCCTGGCCAGAAAAATCCGTAGTAGTGCAAATAGCACGCCACATAGAACAACTCGTTGACGAGACACACCACAAACAAAACAGTTCTGTTGGTATAGTACAAATTCAAAAGCTTGGACTTCTTGTCAACATTCTTATGCGACGCCGATCCAGAAGTCAACATGGCGTACATGTGCATGTAATGGGATGACAAGTCTAGCGACACAAGCAATTGCCAAATAACACAATATTGAGGGTAAAGCACGCACAAGTAGCAGATCAAAGAGGATGTTGCACATCTGTCTGTAACCATGTCTAGAACAGCACCGAATCTGGTGCCCTGGTTGAACTTTCTTGCAGCGTAGCCATCAAAAGCGTCAAGGAAACCGGAAACACCGTACAATATCAGAGTCCAAACTGGATGATTCTTCATCGTCATGAATGACAAGATGGCTGTGGCAATTCTCACATACCCAATTAAGTTTGGGATGAATAAAAAGACTTCCTTATTCTGAACGGAGGACTGGGTCATTTTGTCGAAGTCTTGATTAGTGGATATTTGAAAGCAGGGTCCCCAAGAATATCTTGTCTAGTATTGTCTTCAGTGGAAGGAAGTAAAGATTTCTGTACAATATAAGAACCTGTCCCTTTTCGTGAAAGTCCAACACTCAATCGTTAAACACTTTGTCAATAAGACTGACTCCGCCGGAGAAAAAAATCCACGCAAATATGTACCCGGCGGATAGACAGGAACAAGCGCAGCAAAAACACCACTCTGTCGGTGATCGCGGATGCAACAGGCGCAAAAGAGGCTAGGAGTCATATTTATTTTACAAGCCGTGCCATTGTCAGCCGTGGTGTCGAAATTGTCCTCCGCAATTCGTTAACAATGTTCTCGTTCAGTATTTTATGTAATTCCTATTTTTGTGAGTTAGTCTGCTGTGGACCGGAATTGCTATAGCCGATTTAGAGCAAAGTGTGCGGATTCTTCTACAATTTAGGGTATTGCTTACGTGTTTTCGCACATTGGGATGTAAGTACTATGACCGTATTCGAATACGGTCTCCTCTGACCCGAAAATATTTGCAATCCTAGAGGAGCTGGATTGGCAAATGGGGTGACATATGGTGACAACGACCTGTATACATCATACGAGTTGCCACTTGCTTGCACCTGGCTCCAACGCCGAGGAGCCCATGGTTGAAACCTATTGTCAAAGTAAATCTCAGGCAAGCTTCCAAAAAACTGGGACATGCAATAAAATGATCACTTAGATATAGCGGAGCCGCTGTTTTAATGATGTCCAGTCTTGGATGCAACAGGAAACATCATTGTTAACTGTATCGCATTACAGGTGCACCTGTATGACTGCAAAAGCTGGGGCAACTTAATTACTCTTCATTTCTCACCATGACAACTTTCGTTGATTTGGGAGATGATGTTATCGTTTCGAATTTGTGTCAACATTTGAATCCGTCAGATATTTTCAATCTTTCTCTTACCTGCAAGCAATTATTCGCTTTCTTGAGTAGCAATGATGCCTACCATACGTTGTTCATCCAGAAGTTTGGCAAGCTTACGCCTCTTAACTTAAAGGAGTACAATTGGGAGTATCTTTTCAAAAAGAGAATTGACAAGAATTTAAATCTCTACACCTGGGGATCTGGAAACCAAGGTCGTCTCGGGTATCTTTTACGTGACATTCCGGAAGGCAATCGATCTGAAAGGTCTTTTGGGGTTCATACCCCTACAGAAGTGCCTAATTTCCAATCATCAATCATCGAACAAGTCCAAGCAGGTGGCTACAGCTTCCAGGTTTTAACGAACGGGGAGATCTATTGTATTGGAGCTGGTTACGGAGGTAACCAAGGGGTATCAACCCCTGGGCCATTACAGACAGATTATGAACCCCGCATTGAAATTGGTCCATTCATGGGATTTTCACCATTCCTTCTACCACATCAAACGCCAGGGGGAGGATTTCAGACTCACAGAAGAAGGGCTGATAACCCAAACCTAATGCTACCCCCGGAACAACAAAATTTTCCCCTGGAACTAAGGAGAGAAGAAATTAAAGAGAGCTCATTTGTTACGCGCATGAGTCTTCCTCGCACTTGGTATCTTGAGAACAGAATCGTAAACAGTATCTCTAGCGGAAGAAAACATTTCTTAGCCTTAGATGATGAAGGTCATGTTTTTACGTGGGATTCCGGAAATGCAGACTGGAAGAGAGGTGTGGAGGTGATTTTTCCCGGGCTCCACGGCCGGACCCGAAGTGTCTCCGCAGGATGGAATTTATCGTCCTGTTTTATGACTGGAGTAGGTATAATCGTGTGGTATTCTCGAGACTCGATTATAAAGGATGACTATGAGGCTGGCAATTTCAAAGTGAAAGCGAACTACATAGTGGTACCAGATCTGAAATCGGTTATAGACTATATTACCTTACAAGACTGCGTGGTGTATATCAACCGTGATGGGGATATTTACCGATACCATTTGAATGCATCCGCAATGGCCAACTCCCACGGTGAAGTCAATGAGACCATCTGGGTTTCTCCAATGAAAAAGTTTAATAAGTGGTTATCAAAGTATAACAAACAGAACAAGACTGAAGCGTCGTTCACTAAACTCTCGGGGTGCTACCAATCTTTCGCGGTATTCACAAATTACGAACAAGTGCTATTAGGCAAATTAAGTTCCGACGACGACATCTGCGAGCCTATTATCTCCGATAAATTACAAAACAAAGGGATAATACAGATCGCCATTGGCGATTACCACTACATCGCTCTCACTGATAAAGGCAAGCTCTTGAGTTGGGGCTTAGAGTCACAGGCCAATGGTTGCCTCGGATTGGGAAAATTACTGGAAACTTCTGACGGATCAGTCATCGCAGTAAGAAGTGATCTCCGAGTACCTGACCCTCAGGAGATCAAGAAGCCCTCACCTGGTAAATGGCTAGCTGTTTCCTCCTCCGGTTGGCATGCAGGTGGATTGTTTATCGCAGATTAGGTGTGCGCAAAAGACGTACACCGAGTATGAAAGTTCAGCCAGGTGACCATGATGCCGGTTAAATGCTAATGTAAAGATAATCTAAGATAAATCTAGCGCCATTGAATTGTAACCTCTCTCGGGTGACGTAAGCATAGCCCCGAAGGCGATGGGTGACGCATCACGTGATATCCGGGTAACCTGCACTGATCACTCCTCAGTGAGATTTAGACTGTGACGGCAAGTTCGCTTAAGTCATACTGAGTAGTTTCACCTGCCAAAGCGACATTCATTACTCCTGCTTTCTGCTGAAAAACGATTTCAACTCCGAAAAACTTTTTTGCTTCATCTGAAATACCGAAAAGAATGATGACCAGCCCGAAACGAGGTAGCTTGAGCGACAAAGATGGCCTTCTTCTTACCCCTACTCCTTCCCATCCTCATGCGGTTTCGCCACGCAAAAGACGTTCTTCGTCAATTATCCAACACCTTGAACCAGATACGTTGGATACAAAGATTGATCAATCCCTAAACCCCAACCTAAATGCTGATTGGGTAAATTACAAAGGTGCATGGATTATTCACATAGTGTTGATCATCTTCCTTAAACTTTTTTTGGACATCATAACTGTTTTCGATAACGATTGGAAGTGGACCTTGACCAATGTTGTGTACGATATTGGCTCGTACATTATGTTCCATCAGGTCAAGGGTACTCCTTTCGAGTTCAACTCGGGGGCATACGACAACTTGACCATGTGGGAACAGATCGACAATGGTGACCAGTACACCCCTACTAAGAAATTCTTAATGATTGTACCTATTGCTTTGTTTTTGGTTTCGACCCACTACTCTACTTACAATTTGCTCCTGTTCACTATCAGCGGCGCCAGCTGTTTATGTGTCGTCGTTCCCAAATTGGCCTTTGCGCATAGATTGAGGGTCACACTTTTTTAGCCTGAACTTCACGAGCGCACGAGCGCACTTAAAGGCCAACAGCGCTCTATTCATACACAATCATATCGGAAAGCACGCCGGTTCATGCGTCGCAAATAGAGATCAGATTTCTATCCTTAACTCATAACCGTTATGGGAGTCGTCTTTGTATTTATTATTTCTCCGTATATTAATTAATCTGACACTGATCAATTACGACCTAATTTCTTTTCGCGCCTGCATCGGTCAGAAAAATTTAAAGCCTGTATTGACTCTGAAAATGTTATCAGAGTCAGACCCGCGTGCTCGCATATAATACGCCTCGCTTGCCCTTACATTCGAAGATTTCTTTTCTCCATCCACATCACAAATTTCCACAAACAAAATGTCTTACGCTTTGACTGAGTCCCACAAGCAAATGGTTGAAGGCCGCTTGGCTGACACCGACCCTGAGGTCGATGCCATCATCAAGGCTGAAGTCGACAGACAAAAGCACTCTATTGTCTTGATTGCCAGTGAAAACTTCACCACCAAGGCTGTCTTCGATGCCTTGGGAACTCCAATGTGTAACAAGTACTCCGAGGGCTACCCAGGTGCTAGATACTACGGTGGTAACGAGCAAATTGACAAGATGGAAATCTTGTGTCAAGACAGAGCCTTGAAGGCGTTCAACGTCACTGCTGACAAGTGGGGTGTTAACGTGCAAACCTTGTCCGGTTCCCCTGCCAACTTGCAAGTCTACCAAGCTATCATGAAGCCTCATGAGAGGTTGATGGGCTTGGACTTGCCTCACGGTGGTCACTTGTCCCACGGTTACCAAACTGACTCCAGAAAAATTTCTGCTGTCTCCACCTACTTTGAGACCATGCCTTACAGAGTTGACTTGGAAACTGGCTTGATTGACTATGACATGTTGGAAAAGACCGCCATCTTGTACAGACCTAAGGTTTTGGTTGCTGGTACCTCTGCTTACTGTCGTTTGATTGACTACAAGAGAATGCGTGAAATTGCTGACAAGGTTGGCGCTTACTTGGTTGTTGACATGGCTCACATTTCCGGTTTGGTTGCTTCTGGTGTTATCCCATCCCCATTCCACTACGCTGACATTGTTACCACCACCACCCACAAGTCTTTGAGGGGCCCAAGAGGTGCTATGATTTTCTTCAGAAGAGGTGTTAGATCCATCAACCCAAAGACCGGCCAAGAGATCTTGTACGATTTGGAAAACCCAATCAACTTCTCCGTTTTCCCAGGTCACCAAGGTGGTCCTCACAACCACACGATTGCTGCTTTGGCCACTGCTTTAAAGCAAGCTGCCACCCCAGAATTTAAGCAATACCAAGAACAAGTCTTGAAAAATGCTAAGGTTTTGGAAGCAGAGTTCCTCAAGAGAGGTTTCCAGTTGGTTTCCCACGGTACCGACTCCCACATGGTGTTGGTTTCCTTGAGAGACAAGCAAATTGATGGTGCTAGAGTCGAGACTATTTGTGAAAGAATCAACATTGCTTTGAACAAGAACTCTATTCCAGGTGACAAGTCCGCTTTGGTGCCAGGTGGTGTCAGAATTGGTGCTCCCGCTATGACTACTAGAGGTTTGGGTGAAGCTGACTTCGAGAAGATTGTTAGCTACATTGACTTCGCTGTCAACTACGCCAAGGAGATTCAAGCTAACCTTCCTAAGGAAGCCAACAAGTTGAAGGACTTTAAGAAGAAGGTGTTGGAGGGTGAAGACGCTAAGTTGGATGCCGTGAAGGCTGAGATTTCCCAATGGGCTGGTGAATTCCCATTGTCTGCTTAAATTCTTATTAAATAGCTTTGTACCATAAATGAATATAAACGAAACAATACGAAAGTAATTATGTCTGTCTCTTTCAATAGTTTACGCCAACCTATACCTTAGCTGTCGTTGAAAGACGAAAGTTTCATTCGCTGGTAGGTCTTTGCTTTATAACATGTTGAGTATTACACGAATATACACTTCAAGCACCATTCTGATCTATAACAAGCCTTCTTCTCTGAATCTCTCCTCCAATAATCCCTGTTTGCGCAAGTCCTTCAAGTCAGCCTCAGTTCCAAACCTCTCTTGGTTAAAGAAAAGTGTGGGGACCCATTTACGTCCAGCAATTTCGGTGAAAGCTTTTTCCAATTCGATTGCTTCCTTTTGGTCTTCAAACTTATCAAACTCGATAATGTGTACCTTGTCTTCCACACCGTACTTTTCCCAGATTTTGTAAACATAATGGCAATCCGGGCACCATGATTTCGAGATCATCAAGAAGTTGTGTTCCTTGATAAGCTTCAATGCCTTGTTTCTTGCTTCGGATACCATTTTAGAATGAAAAAGTGATCGATAATGTATAATTTCTGTGGCGTTTTTTTTTTTCTATTCATGTGTGAAGAATTTACATCACCGAGTATCAAGATGCATGGATCTTTTCAATTCGGAACATTATCTCCGATCTGAGAACATCATTAGCTGCCAATTGTCCCACTCGAGATTTGGAATATATTGTTTATGTTCTCCTTTAACCGGCTATCCCGGTTACTAGGCATTTGTAACATCGCATCTGCAAAGTATAATGCGAAAGCTTAAAGTGGCCTCCACGTTTGGAGTGCCCGATTGCGTGAGTCACAACCATTACATGAGTTTAAAGTTTCGTATTCCTCTATAGAGGGTAGTATCTCATTTGTACCCCATTGGAAAACAGATCCACTGAATAGAGGGATCTCCTGATTTCGATGGCACAGCTCTGCGGAGTGAGGTGTTTCATTCTGGCAGGCGCAAAGAAATTTATAGAAAGCAAACGTATGATTTACAGGGGACTTCATTTGTCGTTTTGAACTCGTCTAAAAATTGTTATGTGGGCTGATTCATTTTTGTTGAGTTGTATTTGAGTCTATTGAATGCACATTCTGGGTTTATGCTTACCGAATTCGTATTTTCGTCGATGCAACCGGATCATCTAAGTGACCGCTATTTAGCCCACATGCGTAATAAGGGTCTCCACATGAGATTGTTACACGTGATCTGGGGCGCTTAATGGTGCATGAGTACGCGCCAAGGAGAGAAGTTGGCTGATCACCCTCACCTACAAAAGGATCATCAACTCTGGGATTTTTCCGAAAAACATTCCCCAATAATGAACTCCGAATTAAAGAAAGCTTTGAATGAAATTACCTCTGCATTTGAGATAGATGATGCGTTTCTCCGTAAAGCAACCAATCATTTTCTTCGCTCAATGGACGCTGGGTTAGCAAATGATACTCCCACAAGAACTTACATGCCGATGATCCCTTCATTTGTCACATCAATACCTACTGGAAAAGAGAAGGGCCTTTATCTTGCTGCTGACATGGGAGGCACAAACTTCCGTGTCTGCTCAGTTGATTTGAAGGGTGATCATACTTTTGATTTGAAGCAATCCAAGTACCCAATACCCTTGGATTTAATGAAAGGCTCAAGCTCTGATGCTCTTTTCTCTTTCTTCGCAACTAAGGTGAATTTGTTTTTGAAGGAGCATCATGAAGATTTAGATGAATCTTCCAGATTGAAGATGGGATTCACCTTCTCTTTTCCGGTCGAACAAACGGCCCTTGACCGTGGAAGTTTGATTAGATGGACAAAAGGGTTTGATTTGCCTGATTGTGTTGGCAGGGATGTTGTCGAGTTTTTTCAAAAGCATCTTGATGTTCAAAACATCCCTGTTGATATCGTGGCGCTCGCAAATGACACTGTTGGCACATTGTTGTCCAGATCCTATTCGAACAATTCTGCTACAACCAATGCCAACACAATCATCGGGTGTATTTTCGGAACTGGAACTAATGGTGCCTATCTCGAAAAGCTTTCACAGATCCATAAACTAGGAAATATTGAACTACCAAAAGGAACTGAAGGCATGCTCATCAACACAGAGTGGGGCTCTTTTGATAATTCTTTGGAAATCTTACCGCGTACAACGTTCGATGATATTGTTGATAAAGAGACTTCAAATGTCGGATATCACTTATTTGAGAAAAGAATTAGTGGAATGTTCTTAGGTGAGTTATTGAGAGTGGCACTCGTGTCTTTGTTCGACAAGGGATTAATTTTCCAGGATTTGTACAAATCTAGAAAAAATACGCTTCCTCACCGTTTGACAGAGCCGTTCTTGCTTTCCTCGGAAGTTTTATCCTACTTGGAAATCGATGATTCTACAGAACTCAAAATGTCAGAGCTTATTTTAGAAAACCATTTAAGATTGCCAACGAACAAAGAAGAGAGGTTAGTGATTCAATCTTTGACGCAGGCAATTTCCAAGCGTGCGGCTTACCTTTCTGCTGTCCCTATTGCAGCTATTACCTTGAGAGTCAAGGATCAATATGAGAATGACGACAAGGACTTCGAGGTCGGCTGTGACGGCTCTATGGTTGAATTTTATCCAGGATTTAAAGAAAGAATTTTGGAAGCTTTCAATATAATCAACCCTTTGAAGGGACTGTCTAAAAAGTTATCTTTGAGAATCGCAAAAGACGGAAGTGGCGTTGGCGCTGCTCTTTGCGCTTGCACAATTTGATTTTCGGATGAACACATTCAAACTATGTATAAAAGAATGATTTGGAAAGGATGTGTAAATTGAAGATAGTGCACAATCAAGTCGAAAAAAGGTTTTAGATATTGTTTAGAATTGACACTACTTTATCAAAAAGAAAAATATTAACCTTAATCATCTAATTGCTAACCATTATGCGGACAACAAATGATACTTCTTTTAGATTCTTTTCTACATTCTTACAGTAAGAAAGGGGGTGGCATATCCTGAGAAGAGGGTACACATACTTCTTGGTCGATATGATTCTGCTGGGTGCTATTGTGTCCTCAATTTCGAAAAAAAAAAAGCGTTGACCTGCCTCTAAATGACCTAAAACAATGTCTCAAATAAGAATTGATGCACAGCTTATAGTCCAAAGAAAATTCGATGATATATTATACTGAGAGGTATTGAACGAAGTTTATAAATTTGAACTTTGCATTGATTCAGGTTGTACCACGCGTTCCAAATATCCAGAAAAGATGCTACCCAGGACTCACTTGCATACGATCATTTGCTTAGCATCAATTTCTCAGAAATACTTGACGAAATTGTGCCATAAAGGCTGCGTATTGTTGATCTCCAAGTAACAATTAGAATACAGTTTCCAAACCTAAATTATATCACAATACTGCACATAGTGCCTTGTTTAGAAATACTCCGAGCTAGAACCAAATCTGATTCAAATCTCATTAACCATTGTAAAATGTACAGAGTAGGTATTGGCAAGCTAATATGAGTGCCACACCACATAAATCTCCTCTACATTTTAAACTCGATTAATATGAAAAGTCCAGATTTAAGTTACCGAGTGAAGTAGTAAATGAGAGGAAAATGGCGTATAGGTAAATAGTCTAGCCATTATATTCACCAGTAACGTCTTGATTCTCCATAACCATAATTCTAAGAAGGATGCCAATATGACAGTAAAAAAATTCAGAACGAAAGGCCCCTGGGACAATGTTTAACATTTGGAGCTTTCCCACCTTCACGAAAGATAGATTATATACTTTCAGGGCATCATCTCTAGCAATAGCTTCCCATCATAAAGGCAAGCATCACATCGTACATGACAGTCATTTTTTCAATTAAGTCTCAGAAACAGTGGACCAGCAGCTTATATCAAGATTCAAATATCCTGCAATCGATTTGAAATTCATAATAAGCAGTCTCCAAATAGCCATATAATTTAAATCGGTATTACCCACAGGTAATCCACAAATTTGTTTCAATCAACTTACCAATGATCCAAAGAAAAATTCTTATCATTTGAGACCGCAGCCCTTATATGATACAATTATTTATAAGTGCAATTAATTCTTCTTATTATTCGAACAATCTTGTTCAATATTATTATGTACATCCATCATTTAAACCGAATTAAATTCGAATAAAAATTAATATCCCCGCCAATCACTTTCATCTAATATTAAAAAGTAGTTCCATTAATCCCCTGGACTGTTCACGTAATTATAAATATACTTACTTGAGATTAGATTCGTGCTTGTGAAATATATATAACACGATATCATATAATATTCAAAAAATCATTTAGATACTGCCAAACAATTTCCTATGTTTATAAGAAAAATTAAATAAATTTTCGTTCTTGAAGAGATAGTAAACCGTCGAGAGTTACTAGTTGTGTTTCATCAAACCCTAACATCAGTATTATAAATACCATAATAAGCCAATCCCTCAGCCTATAGTGACACCTTTTAAATCGATTAAAAATTCGAAGTATATAATATATTTTATATCAACACAATTAAAGAATATCCATGTGTTACCATCCTATACTTCATTTCTAGTGGATATGCCTAATGAGTTGATGTTATATATTGTGGAGATTTGATACTTAATAAAACAAAATCTTCAATAAGTCAGTGGTTATTTCTTCCTGACATGTGTAAATAGATATAAGATATCTATGATAATTTTAAATCCATCAGAAACGATATAACATGTGTTTGTTGGCAACAATAAATGTTGCGACGAATATGAAATCTTAGACAATCATTTTTAAGGGTCTACTTCATTCCGTCAGTAGTAAGTAAACCTAACAGCTATGGCAAAGAGTTGGCGAGGATTTTATATTACGTTATCAACACACTGTATTTGGTATTCAATAATTTTTTCAAAATCTCATAATATGTATCTATGTTCTTTATTTTTAATTTATTGATATATGTGCTCAACTGTCAGTAAAATCTTGCTGCAATTCAAGTTTGTGGTCAGTATTAAAGAGTGATACATTAATTTAACTTTTTGTCATGCAATATTCTCTTAACTCGAATGATAGTCGTCATAATGAGTTTTGAAATTTATGTAAAATGTTATTGATTTAGCTGAATGCATGAGAAGACTTCATGATGACATTCTATATTGTTAGAATTTCTCTTGTTGAAAGAGTTATTTGGCTGGATGTAGCTAAAGTAATATACGAATGAATTTGTTTTCGTTATCTAAAATTGTCCGACCGATTTGCGGATATATGTTCAAGAAATATTTCGATGCGCTCGTTATTCATGTTTTGTGATTTTTGTCGTAGATTGTTCTTTTTTTGTATGAGGGGATGGGATATTCCATTTAATTTTTACTCATATTAATTAATTAAAGTCAGCAAATTTGAAAATACCTGATTCTTGTTTAAAAAGAATGGAATTTGTTAATGAAGCTTTTATGAAAACTCACAATGGTTTGAAATAATTCTTTAATTTGCTGTTACTTTTAAGGATATCACAATTTTTGTTATTTATTTTGGAGGGATGGATTATTTTTAAGCAATACCTTATGCCTCCAGATCTATTGGTATTTGATGACTTTTGTGAATTGTTAATGATTGGGAGTAGTTAGCGATTCATTAATGTTTTTAAATTGATGTGCCCAATGAGTTGGATTAGGGAGCCTCTATACCTGGATTTTTTAGATTGTTACTATTGAGTTGAGATGATGGAATATATCGATTGAAAGCCGTGAGACGCATCTTCTTGATTATTTTAATTTTATAATTGTTCTGCAATAGATGGGAGTATATATCTTAATTATCTCTACGCCGAACCTTTTTTATGGCCAAAAGGAAAGATGGAAGTTTTTAATTACTCCTCTATTAACTTGAAATTTAAAACAAGGCCTACATTATCATTGTCAGTCACATCTGCTTCTCCTGTTTTTACGATCCAATCAAAGTGATCAAGGTCTGGCTTCGCGTACTTCAAAACATTGATATCAAATGTCTTGGAACCAAATGCTGGAATTGCTACATGGTACTTTGAGTCACACATTTTCAATAGGTTGGTCTCAAATGCCATCAAGTAAGTTCTGTCGGGCGTAAATAAGAACTTTTCACAATTGTTGCCATCACAAAAGTATTTCCATCTCTTTTCGGAGTTTGTCGGAATAGTGTTAGAATCATTGGTGAAGGTATTCAAGTTTTCAGTTCCTGAAAGTATGGCTTTGATAACCTTTTCTTCGTTCTCAGTTGTATCTAAAACACCCATACCAGAAAGGCCACTGAGGGCGGTGCTATATATATATGGGTGATCATTATGCATATTGCTCTCCACTGTAGGGTTAACGTACCATCTGAAGAACTTCAATCCAGTGGATATTAGTGAGACAGGAACATGTTTTTGGATCAGAGCAGGGAATTCATTACCAAAGAGCAACTTAGACCCATTAATAGGTCTTGTAGGAGTGAACTTTATAACAATCTTTAAGTTGGGTAAGCTGTCATTATTGTTATGTTTCCTCTCCGTATGGGATGCATGTCCAAGTGTTTCTTCGTCGCCGTAATTGTAGAAACTGTGATCAATATGTTCCTGGCATCCATCGAAGTTTCGGATGTCCACGGATATCTCAAAATGTCCAATTGAGGAATCTAACGATATGTATTCGCCAGAGTTGACTGAAATGGTCTTAAACTCACTATTATGCGAGGAAGCAACTTGAATCAATAGCCTCTTTGTCATTTTGCCATCAGCAGCACGTTTCTCCAGGGTTCATTTATCACTTGCTCCATGATTTAGTATGCAGGTCGGTATTGATGCTCCCCCACGCCGTGTCAGGTCTAGCCCCTGCGGGTATACGTAATGTGGAGATCGATGTACACAGTGAAAAGTAAGGGATGCGTGATGGCACAACCACGGGTCTATCGGCATTGCTATTATAGCGTAACTCGTGACTTGCTTTTATACTGTACTAACGTTTATGTTACAATTCACCAAAACAAGTATGTGACCATAGGGGCTCCGAGAATAATTGCGAACACTATCCCGGTTTCGGCTGTGGCCATTCTCGTGAATTTTAATATTGCAAAACTTTAATTATCGAAATATTGCTGAAATTTCCTGCCCGAATAAGTGGTTTCTAAGATAAGAGAAAATATAGTCTGATCGTTCTGACTAAGGTGATTTTCTACGTTCTCGACCTGACAAAAAAATTAGTAATGTTCTCGTGACTGCAGAAACGCCGAACGCAGATTACCCGTCCGAACACCGAGAACGTATAAATTGATGTTCCCGCTATCCGCGGGGTTACAGGCAGAAAAATTCACCCAACAAATGTCTAACTCTTTGGAACAATTGAAAGCCACTGGCACCGTTATCGTCACTGACACTGGTGAATTCGAGTCTATTGCCAAGTACACCCCACAAGATGCTACCACCAACCCATCTTTGATCTTGGCTGCCTCCACAAAGGCCGAGTACTCCCTGGTGATTGACGTTGCCATCAAGTACGCCAACGACAAGGGTTCTTCCCCAAGAGAGAAGGCCACCATTGCCATGGACAGATTGTTGGTTGAGTTCGGTAAGGAAATCTTGGCCATTGTCCCAGGTAGAGTTTCCACCGAAGTTGATGCTAGATTGTCTTTTGATAAGGAAGCCACCATCAGCAAGGCCCTCGAGATCATTGAGTTGTACAAGTCTATCGGTATCTCTAAGGAGAGAGTCTTGATCAAGATCGCTTCCACTTGGGAAGGTATTCAAGCTGCCAAGGAATTGGAGGAGAAGCACAAGATCTCATGTAACTTGACCTTGTTGTTCTCCTTCTCTCAAGCCGTTGCTTGTGCTGAAGCCAAGGTCACTTTGATCTCTCCATTTGTTGGTAGAATCTTGGATTGGTTCAAGAAGACCACTGGTAAGCTGTACGATGGTGAGACTGACCCTGGTGTGATTTCTGTCAGAGGTATTTACAACTACTACAAGAAGTTCGGTTACAAGACCATCGTCATGGGTGCTTCCTTCAGAAATACTGGTGAAATCAAGGCTTTGGCTGGTGTCGACTACTTAACTGTTGCTCCAAAGTTGTTGGAGGAGTTGATTAACTCTTCTGAGGCTGTGCCAAAGATCTTGGATGCTGCTGCTGCTCAAACTGAGGAAATTGAGAAGGTCTCTTACATCAATGACGAGGCTGCTTTCAGATTCGCTTTCAACGAAGATGCTATGGCTACTGAGAAGTTGTCTGAAGGTATCAGAGGTTTCGCCAAGGACACTGAGACTTTGTTGACTCAATTGGAAGCCAGATTTTAGGCAATGCTGTTGAGAATAGAGTATCTAAGTAATTCAATGAAATTCATGATTTTCTTATTCTTTTATGAATTTATTGACAATAAACGAATCATTCAATAAATGAATTGCGTAATATTTAGCCCCATTGAATTTCTGCGGAATGCCCTCGCACCAGTTTGCTCCTTTGCCACTTCAACTGTTCCCTGTGTAATCAAAAGAATTTTCTTTGTATACAAAGATAACAAAGTAGAAGAACTGCTTCCCAAATTTTGTCCCCAGTAGAGAAAAGGAATAAGTGAAATTAGTCTTTGAGTACCAATAATAAGTCAGGACGCGAGCATATTACGAGTATTACTAAATTATGACATTATCGGACACTTTTCGCAGATTGGTGCAGGCACCCTCGAGATCATATCTAAACTATATCAAAACTGCCGTCCACACAACTATCTGTAATATGCGACCAGAAACAAAAATACCAGACACTCCTGAGCTTCCGTATCCGATAACTTGTTCTTCTGAGGTGGTTTGTGGGTTTGGAAGAGGCTCCTCTGAGTTGGGGATACCCACTGCAAACGTCCCAATTGAAGATTCGTTGGAAACCTTGGACACGGGTATTTACTTTGGGTGGTGTGAGCTAACGCCACAAGTTGGGAAGGACTGCAAGATAATAAAAAGTGAAGCTGGAAAGGAAATTTATTTTAATCACGGGCTGCAACTAAAGGAGGAAGACACCCGGGTTTTGCCTATGGTCATGTCTTTAGGCTGGAATCCTTTCTACAATAATGACCAAAAGGCCGCTGAAGTTCATATAATGCATGAATTTTCAGATAATTTTTATGGCGCTAAGATTCGCTTTGTCATTTTGGGATACATTCGCCCAGAATTAAACTATACGACAAAAGGTATGTAATGCAGATTTCCATTTTCTACTTCAAGCTACTAACTACCAATCAAGAAGCATTGATCGAGGATATACACACTGATATTAGGATTGCGTTGGAGGCACTCCAGAAAACAGGCTATAATAAGTCTTTGCTTTCTGCTTCCTAAACGAATTCTAACGAAGACCCTTTGCCACGAGTTGCGATTACACATCAAACCCAAGCACCAAGTCACGTATAACAATCTATCTCGATGGCGTCTCTCATTAGACTCAGCGGAGGCACTCATGCTTTTAAAGGTCCAGTGGAGATCATATTATTCAGATCGTATAGAAGACCTTCTTTGGTTCAAAATATATCTAGTTTCCACTGCTGTTACCTCTGTTTTTTCTTTTTACTCGTTTCTGTTCTATTAGCCATAATATGTATTGAATTGGGTTGGGTCTAAAACAATTAGCTTTAACTAAGTGGTTGATCTGGTGAGGAGGTAGTTATTCGGGGTATCTTGCAATCACAAAGTATTCAAACTCAATAATATCAACATTGTGTTATGTAACTAGGTTGTGTTGTAAGTCTCTTTATTTCGGTACCAGATTTCTATTAAACTCGTTATGTAAGGTCCAGTCGCAGAGAAGAAGTCACACCGTAGATCTTGTCAGTGAACAGAAGAGCATTGAAGTAATATCTTCAATAGAACATCAAACACAGTAGAATATAAGAGATTTGAAGAATTTTCGATAGTCTGACCAGTTTTCAAAAAAAAAAACCTTCTAGTTTCAACAATACCGAACACAGCATATAGTTCACCAGAAGCAAGAATGCACTTAGGGAATACTATAGCTAAGGTCTATTGTGTTTTGGTGCAATCAGGGACTTGAGATACAACCACCTCACAGCATAAAGGTAAAAATGCAATTTTGGATCTCAAGACTTGGAAAGGTCATAAAAAAGTACATACTCTTCGCCGAAGAGCGATTTGAAGTTTCGGCTTCTCAATAGGTGGACCGACATTCGTAAACGCTTTACTCGCGGTCGATTCAAACGGTCAATTCAAACGGTCAATTCTTTGTTTTCAAATGAAGCTTCATAAATCTTTCGAAGTCTGCTTTCATTCACCAGTTGCATTCTCATAATCTTTGGACTAAGATCATTATCCCGCTCGTGAAGAAGGCGAAATAAATTTATCAACAGCTCATCAGGCACACGGGAAGTAAATAGGAAATTAATAAATTCAAGCGAATTTGTGTGTACGATCATTTGAAATGCTAGTCCACACACATAATCCCCATCGCCATAATGAAGTAGACTCTCTATTTCAATCAATTTGAGATACACCTGCTGAGGTGCGTTATCATTAATTTCCAAATACTTCACAACAGTATCTCTAGCTTTAAAGTAGTTACCCAAATAAAGCTCAAGATCAATCAAACGTATGAGAAATTCGATATTATTTCGATTATGGTTGATAAATGTTAATCTTCTCAATACTTGACGACAGGAATTAGTCTTACCCTTCACAATGAGATAGTCAGCATATTTAAGGGCGATCCTTGTATACTTTGCAGTTGAAATTAAAGATTTTTCGTATAGCTGACAAACAAAAGATGTAGGGTAATTTTGCTCTGCAAAATCAAGATAACGAATCCAGTTTTCTATCTCATTTGAACTCAATATATCCGTACTATAGTGTAGATATGAGATAATATTCTTCTCAAAGGAGTATATCTGAAAACTCTTATACTGAAGAACAGTATATGAATCTGTGAATATTTTTTCCAATCTTTTGGAGATTGTCTTGAGGTTGTTTTTAGATTGTGATTTCCATTGCTTCTCTTGCGACTCAGGCAAAAGGCAACGTAGGGTATCAAATGTTAAGGATTCGGGGCCGATTATTTGAAAAAAATCTCTGTATAGAGTGCTGTAATTATAGAGTGGGATCTCTGTAATACTTCTGAAAAGCCAGATGGCCTTCTTAACATAACCATTATCAGCTGTGGCATACGACCGTAAAAATGAGATATAAAGGAGATAGTAGTCAGACGCATGATAATTGAACCCAATTTTGAAACGAGCCTCCTCAAAAAGCTCCAAGAGTTCATTCGTATCTTCTCCGATGACTCGTAATTTGAAGCTCAAAAAATCAATCCAATAGTTAACATCATATCCCACATAAGCAATGCCTTTGAGATATACCGAATTGGCATTTTGAATATTTCCAAGTTTAAATTCCCATTCAGCATAAGCAGACCAGTACTTTGATAGAAGCGGGAAGCGCAGTAGGAATGCTTCGTAGGTTACCCTCAAAATGTGAACTTGCGCATCAGTAGCAGTTTTGTCTAAAATAGAACCTTTTTGATGCTCCGCAAGATGAATAAATGTTTGCCAAAGTTCAAAATTATAAGGCTGCTTTAACAATTCCAACGAAACTGAATGCCAATTGGGATTCAATTGGGATAAATCGGACATCGTAGACAAGAAAGATAGATCTGTATTTTTTCTGATACTCAAAAATAAACATATACACTCCCAAGAGGTGGTCTATTTGGGAGCGCGGTAGAAGTGGGATGCCAAAGCCTGACATGTGGGCAAAACCAAAGTTTCTGCGA
This sequence comes from Clavispora asparagi, assembly GCA_030573135.1. Lineage (NCBI taxonomy): Eukaryota > Fungi > Ascomycota > Pichiomycetes > Serinales > Metschnikowiaceae > Clavispora > Clavispora asparagi. Next base: position 55,462 of record JAJMCU010000049.1, read on the forward strand.
TGACCGTATTTTGCCGTCTTGCCAACGCAAAAATAACCAATTCCGCAATGTCAACGGCTGCCAAAGACTCGACGCCTGTATAATTCAGATTGAGCCCGTGCTAAGTCTCCTCTAAATCTCACTAGAGAAAATTCAGTCTCCACTTTGCCTGGGGGTCGAATTCGATAACCCCAATTCTCGTATTTATCAATTTCTTGCGTAAAGAATGAGCGAATGATTTAATTGCAGCCTTTGTTGCATAGTAAATACTGCCACCCGGATTAGGGTCGCTATCAGCAGTTGACCCCATATTCACTACCTCGCCCAAACATTTCGCCTTGAAGATGGGCAATACTGCTTGGGTAAGCATAACAAGAGATTAAACATTAGTATCAAACCTTTCATTGCATCGGCAATGTCGCCAACCTGTTCCCTTCCCAAAAATGCTTTCCCGGCATTATTGATAAGGACATCAATATCAGCAAATTCTTTAGGAAGGCTCTCAACAGAATACTTTATTTTCGTTGCTTTCGAGACACCAAACTCAACAGTATGAATTTTGATATCGTCATATATGATTTTTAACTCTGTTTCCAAGTGCTGTAAACTATCCAAAATTCTTGCAGTTGACATGAGTTTGAGGTTACCATTCGCTGCTTTAGCCAAATCCCTCGCAATACGCAATAGCTTCTCCAATTCCTGCTGAGGTGCCTGTGATGAATACCATTTTACCAGCCGGCAGCATTTACTCCGTAAGACATCTGTTAAGGCTAGTGACTGAAAGGATAGGGCCAGGAAAATGAACCTCTATATCTGCAGGTTATACGTATTAGTGGAGCTTGGGCCGATCAGTCCCGGATATGCGGAGACACGGCGGGGAGACCAACACCTCATCGTGGCGTGAAAGCCAAAGGGGGAAGTGAAGTAATATCAGCTCTTCACGTCCGTAGTAAGAACCGCACTTTCTAAGTCATGACATTAGATTTCTACTAGCTTCATACACGTACTGAAGCGACAGTACTCTGTGAGAACGATATATACTACAGCCATGAGTATTATATTTTCACATGTATTATTATAAATGTGGCTAGATGAGAGGAAGAACCTAAACACGATCCGCTTAGTAGAAAGTGGTTGGAGCGTTGAATTGGTACAACTTCTTGGACTTTTGGACTCTGTGTGGCAATGGGAATTTCAAGTTCTTGGCCAAGAATTGCTTGACGTATTGTCTCTTGACGTCGTCAGCCTTCTCCAATTCAACAACCTTCAAGATGTGGATGTTTCTAAATCTAGCTCTGTGTCTAGCAGCCAAGTCTTGGTACATGGTCTCAACGGCACCAACTCTGGTGACGTCTCTGTATTCCTTGTACATGTTGTGGATACCAGATCTAGATTCGTATCTAATCCAGATACCGAAGGTCTTAACCTTGGTTGGGGTAGACTCGGAGATAGCGTTAACGGAAACGATCTCACCGGAAGCTCTCTTGACCTTGTACAACTTTTGCAAGAAGTACCAGTAACGAGACTTGGCAACAACAGTGTTAGGAGCAAAGATTCTCATTCTGAACAACTTTGGCTCTGGGACAGCCTCGGTAGGGAGACGACGACCAATAACTTGATATTCGTTCAATCTAGACATCTGAAAGAGGTTAGTATTTCCACGGATGATAATGAAATAAAATGACGGTTCGCTATCTCGAATATGTCTGTACCAAAGGAGGATGTGATGAGCATGACATGACCCCATCAAGCGAAAAATTTTCTCTAGGGAAAATGGACAAATCCTGGAGCCCCTTTGGACGGGTTAATCGGAAACAAGGCAAGATGATCAGGATAAAGGAGGGAGGTGACATAGAATGGTATTGTCGAGATAGGACTTCTTCACTCTTACATACTTTTAGTTGAGTTGGCTAAGTGAACAAACAGAAGAAAAAACAAGAAGGTTCTTAATTCCACCAACGTCCCCTAGGATGTCGCACCTGCGGCGTGAAAAATTTTACAGTATACCTGTATATACATGGCAAACCAGATAGCTTTTCATACAAATGTCGCAAATGTCGCACATGTCGCGGGGGTTGGGTGGATTTCAAAACTTACACGTGATGGCGCTCATATGAGCACCTAGGGCACATGCCCTAATTTGGACCTCAAATATCCCTGTGCATTGATGAGACTAATTAGGTTACTCTGAATAGAGAGCAACACCAGCATTAATTAATATTTTCTGCGACTGTAAACCTCTACGGTTATTATAACTTCGTTAATTGTATTGGATCATAAGAGCTTTTAGACTATACGTTTTTTTTTGCGATGCTTTCGGCCTTCGTCTTGTTTCTGCGCTCTCTGTGCTTTCTGGCAATAGGTCCGGACTCAGTACCCAAAAAGAAGTCAAACCATGTGAAAGAACTTGCATAGTTACCAATAAAGTAGTGGTGATGCTGGTCATGGTGAGCGGCACCAGCCCAAAATGGAATGAAACGGTTCAAAGACCAAGGGAAGTCATAACCAGAGTGAGAGTCAACTGCCTGGAACAATCTCAACACAATCCAACAGGTAATTGTGAACAAATGCAATTCAGGAAGTTCCCATTGCGCATGAGTTTTTGCCAAGTAGGCATAAAGGATTGGGAATCCAACTGTTCCGACTCCCAAAGACATAACCTCGACGGGGTGGGCGTACTCGGCAGCAAAGCCGAACGGCGCAGCATATTTGTGGTGTTGCTTGTGAATGTTTTTGTAGAACCAGCCCCAGTGGAACAATCTGTGAAAAAGATAGTGCCACAAGTCTTCACAGAAGAAAAAGATCGCCACTTGTATCGCCATGATCTTGAGGGTTGGGAAAGGAACATCGACCGAGATACTCAAACTAGAGCACAATGGGTGGAACAACCAAATTGGCAACGCCTCGACCAAAAAGTGAGACTTCAACACCGCTTTGAAACACTCCCATTGCTCTCTGTTAGATGGAATGACATCAGGCTGAATTTTCCATCTGACGAAATACGGAATTTGGTCAATAATCCACCAAGGCAAACATCTTCCAAAGTATGTAAGCTCATGCACCGCGAAGAAAAGAAGACCAGTAGCCAAAATATCATTATTGATGTAGATATACCATGATGCCCACGCTTTTTCCAAAACGTTAAGACCTGCGGCCTTGGAAGTCAAATCAACAGCCGAAATGTCTTGCAAATGGTTGAAGATTCCCATGTAGGATGTCAGATTGAGGGCAGAGTGGGTACCCAAAACATGGTTAAGCGTACTCGCTTCTTTTAAGATATCCATTGTAACCTGTCTATAAAACCTGGAATCTGCTTAAGAAAAGGACCTGACAAGACCTTTTTGGTATTTATATTTGGTGCATCGTAACTTCGTTTAGTACTCGCGTCAGTTGCGTGATGTTCTGTTTGCACCCAAAAAAAAATCGTAAGTTCTCAGGAACAATATGCACACTGTGTTTACTATGTCGTAACGTGGGTACGACGGTACGAGCATCACGGCTCTCGGAATAATAATCGGATAATTTGATTTCAGGAGACTCAAGGGGATTTCTTTCCTGATGTGGCAGCAGGTGGTGGATGATTAGGTGGCTTTCAAGCGAACCCCGCGATTATAGGTGTGGCAATTGCGTAGATAGAAATGGCGCACTAAATTTTACTACGAACCAACCTACATGAATGTCACTCCCCCTTTTACGCTTTGAGGACATACCATCGTAATAGAGCAGTACTTCCAACTGGTGCATTGTCTTTTAGAACCATAAGTTCAGCCTCTCTGGGTGCTCACGTTAGCAAGCATAATTCGTCGTACAAAAAAAAAGACACGCCAGGAATACGTACGACCTCCATATAGGCGGCATGAGATTGGATGTTCTGATTTTTATTCTATTATAGCGCTACACAAGCTGTCAATGTTTTGTATTAAGCGTTGACGAAAAGATCGCCTCCCGGAGTATTAATTTAATACACTCTTTCCTTTGGCAAAATGTCAACGAGCAAGGAGTCACTAATGTTTCCCAAGTTCAAGCCGTTGTTGCTCTTGTAAGTTTCAATGTTGTCAAAGAACTTGTCAAACAAATAAGCAGTGTCCAATGGACCACCCTTGGCTTCTGGGTGGAATTGCGTGGAAAAGATTGGCTTGTACTTGTGTTGCATACCTTCGTTAGACAAGTCATTCAAGTTCGTGAAGTATGGCTCCCAGTCGGATGGCAATGTGGAGGCATCCACAGCGTAACCATGGTTTTGGGAAGTAATGTGACACTTGCCCGAGAGAACATCTAAAGCAGGAATGTTGTGGGCTCTGTTACCGTACTTCAACTTCACAGTCTTTGCACCACTGGCCAACGCCAATAACTGGTGACCCAAACAGATACCAAAGATAGGCAAGTCTTCGTGTTCTTTCATAGTTTGCTTCAAGTTCTCAGTAGTTTGGGAACAGTGGGTTGGGTCACCTGGGCCGTTAGAAATGAAAACACCGTCGAACTTGTTGGCGATCTTGTGAATAGGGTAGTTGTACGGGAAGACAGTCAAAGAAGCACCTCTTTGCACGAGACATCTCAAGATGTTCTCCTTAGCACCACAGTCCAACACAGCAACATGGTATCCCTTGTTGTACTTTTCTGGGCAAGCAACGTGGAATGGGGCTTTGGTAGTGACCTTGTGCACCAAATTGACGGCACCTGGATCATCAAATGCAGCGTCTTCATCGGCATCGTACTCTTCGCCGATGGTGATCTTAGCCAAAGAAGAACCAGTGTCTCTCAAGTAGCTGACCAACTGTCTGGTGTCAACACCAGAAATGGCCGCAACACCCGATCTTTGGCACCATTGTTGAAGTGACTCCACCGCAGTCCAGTGAGAGTATTCCAACGCAACATCAGCAACGACAATACCAATACACTGAACGGTAGGCGATTCCATGTACTTCAACAAGTTGAATTCATCTCTCTCAGTAGAAGATGGAACACCATAGTTACCGATCAATGGTTGAGTGAAACACAAGATTTGACCCTTGTAGGAGGGATCGGTCATGGACTCTGGGTAGCCCACCAAGGAGGTAGTGAAAACAGCTTCACCACTGATGTTCTTGTCAGCACCAAAGGAGTATCCATTGAAGACAGGGCCATTCTTGATTGTAAGAGTAGCTCTGTCAAGCTGGGATGTCTTGGAAAATGGAGTGTTGGTGGCCAACGTACGCTTAAAAGCGTTTGTGGGAAGTTTTTTGCCAATAAAGCCAAGCATTCTCGAACTTGAGTTGTAGATGATTTATTTGAAGTCCGTTGAAAGAAGGAATTTCCTCAAAAGAAAAAATAAATGACAGGTTGTAAAGAAAGGGAAGTTATATGTGAAAATTTCTGATGACTCAAGATAACCCACCGCGGCATTTGGGCGACCATTGCCTAATTGGGATCACATCTCATAAGAGCCAATCATATGAAAACAGCGCAAAAAACTTTTCACCCAAAATGTGAGCGTTGGTGTCATTGGTGTAATTTGTCCGGCCATATATACCCTAGAATTTTTCAATCTCGATTTGCCTCATTTTTGTTTTGTTGAGCCCGTTAATTCCAGGCAAAAATGGACACAGATTCGGTGGGATTGCACATAACCATGACGTAACTCTCGGGGCTCGTCTCTTTTACGTGGGCAATGGAAGACATCCTATAGCCATTAAAGTTCTATTATGCGTATAAATATGTGTCCCTAGTGTAGTCTAAAATATCTATCCCACTAAAACGGGAACATCCACCTTAACCATATTCGCAGGGCCTTCGATTCCTTTGAATTTTATCACCACCTGTAAGGCGTAGACTCTGCCAACTAGACAACTCTGGAAGGATGGATCCAATGTCACATTATTCTTGTTAATAATTTTGATTGGAACGTCAAAATTTCTGACCCACCTTAATTCTTTGGAATTCAATTGTTGGGCGACCCACTTTCCTTTTGTATCTACCCATGGGTTGGAGTGTTGAGGATATGTCTCAAAAAAGTCTTTAATTGTGTCCTTTTTGATGCCCAACAGGCTTATGCCTTTCAAGTAGGAGTAGGTGTTCTGTGAGATAAATGTCTTTGTTTCCTTCAAAAAGCTGATGTGCTGGTTAACATTATCCTTCAACTCCTTTTGGTTATGCGTTGTGGTGCTCACATCGTCGTCTCTGATGATGACAGTAGGATCAAACGGCTTAGTATAGAAGAAGTCATGCTCGAATGAAGTAGGAATTGGATAGTTTGTAGTGTAAGACCACGCAACGATATTGGTTTCAATCAGCAGAATCGATGGCGGCTTAACTGTGTCTTCAAACGTGTCAAAAATGAGTTCTATGTTCACAGACTTAAGAATGCTTTCATCGTCCCTATTGTACAATTCCTCCATATTACTCATTATGGGTGCAAGTCCGTCTCTGGAATTTGTGGGGGTAAGCGAATATTCAGATCCGTTGTTGTATCGTTGAAGCAAACGAGGTGACGTGTATGGAATCAACTTCTCTGGGGTCTTGACGTATAGTGTCATCTCACCAATCTTGACAGATGTCAGTAGAAGACGCTTTTTCTTCTTTCCAAAAATTTCAACAGGGATGTGATTGCAGATCATCCTTAGACCATGATAATGCTGGCGCCGGTCACTATCTAGACTTTTGATTGACATTTTCAGTTCGGTCGGTCTCAACAAACGATCATCTTCCCATGCCGCACGTACATCTTCCAGAACACGTACGTGCTTTCTTTTAAAATCATCATGGGTATACTCTTGTTTATCAAGTGCTGCCTCGATCTCCAGAAGAATAGATAGATTCATTTGTTTAATAGATTTCCAGGTGGATCCTTTGGTCAAGTTATTGTAAAGAACTCCATCTATACCAACGGACTCAAAAGTTTCATGGCCGAATTCTTTGTATGCTCGACTGTAATTATCAACCTGAGTCCTGATATCAGGCACAAACCTCATAAAGTATTGTGAACTTCTAGATATGATATATTTGGAGTCGTTGTTAGGGTCATTGATATCATGTGCAAAAACAGGTTCGTTTTGGTTCGGTTCATGACGCTTATCAATAAACTTTGCTTCGAGGGTATACGTGACACTCATATCATCGATGGAATAATCTCGAACTTTCACTGGGCTCCCTCTAGCATTCAAAAACCCGTATCCTAGAGACTTGTTGATTTCAATGCTGGCAGATTTTCCATAAAATGAGGTACCATCGATGCCAAAACATGGAGGGGGCATATTGTGTCGCATCAAATTATGAGGACAGGCATTGTCCAAAAGCATTTCTGGGAACGTAAAGGTAATGAATTTCTTGTATCTTGTGTTTGCTTTCAAAACTCTGCTGTCTGGTAAGCCCATGATGCACCCATCAAGTATATCCACATCAAAGGGACAATACTCAATTCCAGCACTGCTGGGGATATTAAATTCATTGAATGTTGCATTCAAATCGTACATCTTGAGGAATTTTTTAAGAATGATTCGACGACTTTTTGACGTTTCGGAAGGCAGAGTCCGATGAATAGATTTGATAGTTCCTTCCAAAGTCACCGTAAAAAGACCAAAATCAACATCTTTATCCAGAGTATTGGTGATTACCACGTAACCGTTGACCCGGTCTCCACAAGTATACTCCTTGAGTTTAATCTCGAGCTCATTTTTCATATTTGGGATGGGAACATCTTTAGTAACAAATATTTCGATGGATAAGGGTGAATTCTTGGCATGGGGAAGCTTGTCTATATTATCAAGGACCGAGTGGCCATAACTTTCGTGGGTCACCACATTAAAGCCGTGCCTGCTGGTGCTACGCAATCTTTCTCCCTCTTCTCCCTCGTTCTGAGATCTTTCCAAAGTTCTGGCTCTTCTTTGTAATCCATCCACGTCATCGTTATCGGAGAATAAGTACTGCCCCTCGAGGTCATCGTCGTATTCGTTATCGTCACCCAATCCATAGTCATTGAGTGTTTCTGAAACAGACAGAATTTCACGCTCCATGGCAGTCGTTGATGTTACTGGTGACAATGCTGGAGGAGTGGCAGAAGAATGAGTGGTGTCGCCATACACTGGAGGACGACCCAAAGAAGTTTCATCAAACTCAAAGTCGTTTCTTTTCAAGATCGATTGGAACATTTGGAACGAAGGTAGAATGTCAAAATACTCCGTCTTGGTTTCGGATGTCATGCTGGTCAAGGATGCAGTGGGTGCCTCTCCCAATTTGTTGATGTGCTTCTGAAGTTCAGTGGAAGGGACGTACGGAACATTCTTCTTCTTCTTCGTAACATTAGTCACACTATTTGTGGGTAAAAGAGCAGGCCTTCCTTGAAAAGAAGGAACTCGGGATGTGAATTCTGGTCTCTGGGCAATGGTATCAATAGGCTTTGGCATTTCCAAGTCTTCGTACGATGGGGGATTCAAGGGAATGCCTGACTTTGACCCATTGGTTGAGTTGGGAGCCATTTTTTATGTTGCTCAGATGGCCTTATATGGATAATAGGAAAGTATTGGGCGTTATGAACGAAATGAAACGAAAAAATGATTGTTGGCCCAATTAGTATGGGAAGGGCTTCCGGTCAAATTCGCGATTCCGCACCACACGTCGCACGGCTAATTTCTTCGGGCCGGATTTACGCTTACATCCTACTACGTAATTTAACTTCATTGTAGCGATAGTCCGCAAGTCATAATATTACTAGTCTATGAAAAGTTAGTATGCTATAAACCGATAACGTGCCACATAGTCAGACTGACATGCAAATCGAATTATTTTTTGAGGTTTCATGATTAATCAATGTAGTATGTTACATCATACGAGGGGCAGCGAGTGAAAAAAAAAAACACATACCTGCTAAGTTAGTTTCGTTGAATCCAAAATTTGCAAAGCTTCGTGTAGTTCAGGAACCAAGGCCGGTCAAGGCCAAGAGTATCATCAAAACTAGGAGATTACAATTCCCCTAGCACAGTAGACCGTCGTGATAAAATAGGTAAATCATCATATACGACAAAGCTTCAAAGTTGAACTTAAAAATTAAACATACCATTTAGAAGGAAGAACAAAGTCGTATTCTATCTCGACTCCAGCTCCCATTTTCTATGCTTGAGTTATCAGACATGAAACGGTTATCTTCCTGAGAATCAGACATATGCTTGTCTATATTTCAATTCATCTTTTAAATCAAGCACAAAAAACAGTAGCAAGAATAAAGTGGAGCACGAGCTGCCTTATTCATGCAACCGCATAGGTTTCCTGAATGGATCCATGGACTAGATTTGTTAGTGAAACGTTCACCGTAACTCATAGACAAATAAGATGATTCAGAAAGGCATGAATGGTTATTAAAATTGGTTGTCGTCAACGGGAATCCCGATTCTGACTCGTCATCTAGGGGATCATCATGAAATCTTAGTTTCTCAACAACTAATACATACACATTAAAAGCTGCTAATCAGTTAGAATTAATTCCGATGATTCGTATAGCCAATTCAATCAGTCAAGGTGGGTTTCTGAGGCCCACCGAAATGCGTTGTCACTCATAAAGTTTTATCAGTGCCCAGTGCAATAATTCCTCATTGAAATAAAGTTTCGTTGGATCAAAACATACCTAAATTATTAGTAATTTGTTTTAATATTGTACAGTTCAAAATAAATTAGTCAGTCATAATGCAAAAACTTATCAATCAGAGAGATTCAGTTGGTAATTCCAGCTTTGTTTTTGGGTTATCATCACAAAATTCATTTTGTAAATTCAGGGGTCAAACATACAATTTGGTTTATTCAACTAACACTTGTTAGTAACACATCTTGTTGAAGTAATTTTGAAAAGATAATTCAGTCAATCTGAATAATGTTGTGATCATTCTTAAAAGTCACAAACTCTAGTTTGAATTGGTTATGTTGGTCATCTTTAAATCGTTCTTTCAAAATTTATATGAAGCACATACAATTAATTTAAAAGTTGTTGGGTAACGAAAATTTTTGCTCTTCTGTTATATAGTAATTTTGCATCGTGCGGGTAACCTCCTCACTAATAGCTAAGAGCTGGCTCTAGGTGTGCTTCCCAAGCGACCTTGTTTATATACACTCCCGACATCTGTAGCTACCGTTTAATTAAAAGCCCTAATACTAATTTATATATTTGTTTGGCGTCACACTGAGATCGCATACGTTCGTTAATTGTAATTTCAGCTACTTCTGATCTTGTTGGTTCTGAGATGGTCCTGCGGAAGGCATAGGAGGCATAAACATGGGAGGCATTCCCATCATGGGCATCGGTATCATTCCAAATGGCATTTGGGGCAATGGCATCATCGGGTTGACTTGGTGTCTCTTTGCATTCGAATCATTTTCATCCAATGCCTCGGAAGCGGATCTTTTAGCTTTGGTTGGATCCTGCAACTCTAGAGAGTCAACATACTGTTCGAGCTCTTTCTCTAACTCTTCGTTATGTGTCAATGTGTCAATGTAAACGTCCTCTTTTCCACAGTTAGGACAATGGAAATCGTTTTCAATTAATGCTTGCTCTAACTCTCCCTGATTATAGTTGAAGTTTGTTGATTTCTTCAACGATTCCTCGTTCTGGCAACAAGGAGTCATGTAGATCGGAGCCTTGAGAACTTGGCTTGGATTAAGAGGGTTGATAAAGAGTTTTTTGCCGTCTGTCACAGCCTGTTTCAACAATGCCTGCTCGAATTCTTTCTGTGCCTTAAGTGCAGCGCTCTGTTGCTTTTCCTGGTACAGCGCCCATGTCTTAGAATCAGCAAACGTCAATACGTAGTCACCGTCTTCTGTGATCATATAGGTGTTTCCGTTCGCATCCACCAAGTCACCATTATCGTTGGTGTGGATTCCGCTCTCATTGCTCTCGGGGTTCTGTAGTCTGTACTCCACCGTTTCTTTAGAGATGGTTTTCATATAACTTTTAGGAATACCGGTAGTCTTCTTAATTTTTTTACCCTCAAAGTTTGGATCTGTGTTCGTTGGACAGTTCTTGATCCAGTGGTCCTTTCCTCCACATCTGTAACACACGTAACCTGGAGGAGGTAGATCTTCTGCCCCCGATTTATAGTGAACGACCTTGTGGGTGGAAAGTTCGTCTTGTGCTTGTGCCCAGACATTCGACTGGTTTTCAAACATTTGTTTAATTCTGTCCTCTTCACTGATATTTTCGTCAACTGATGCTTCTTGTCTAATTGCAGCAACTGGTTTAACTGCACTAACCGCTTTATACTTGGTGATTCTTGGTTTACCAGTCACATACCTGGCAGCACTCTGGGAGCGGCCATTGAACACAGAGCAGGGAGATCTCTTTGCTAAGACAAAAGTAGATCTTGGGATCACATCCTGGTCATTTTCGTACTCTAAATCTGGCTGCTCCAGGTGAAAGAGCCGAAGCATGAAATCCAGGCCCTGACCAAGCTGATTCTGGGTTATGATTTCGTGTTTGAGATCAAAAACATTGGTTCCGGTACCATCAAAATGGATGGTTGACTGCTCCTTCTGGTGGGCAAACTTGTAGAAGATGGTAGACGACATGCTTAGAAACTTAACCTACGCCTGTAGATGTGACTTTGATATGCGGTAGTGTGGTACACAAGTTTACGCCTTGTCGATACTTTAGTAGCAAAATTACCTCCACTAAAGGAATAAAAGTGTCAGATTACTATTATCAAGATTTATGTTCCATTGCATTCCATTTGATCCTTTTTTTTACCCATATTCGTGGCCTATCAGGACCTGAAGAAGGTCGTGTGGTTACACCTGTACACCAACAAAGAATTTGAGCACCGCTTCCACCTCGTTTCCACATCATAAACACGAACCCCAGCCAATAGGGCAACCCATCATGTCTTACTTTAGCCACTCCGATATAGTTGGCTATTCTTCGCATTTAGCGCTGAAGCATGTTAAATTGCCTCTCAAATATTTCCCTCCGGATTTGAGCACCGACTGGTCTGAGAACTTCAAGAATAAAACGTCTTGCTCTGGAGGGTTCCTTGATTTGGCATGCCAGGACGGGAACTTTTTTAAGTCAATCCAATACGGTGTCTCTAGTGATCTTTTGGATATAGATTTGACTCCAGTTCTCGTGGATGAAGCCACAGCTCTAGGCGTTCTGTTCCAAAACATTGTCATTCACCTTCCCCATCCCATAATCAGCAAAAGCAATGTGGCATTTCAATTTGTATCGCAAACAGCAGACGAACCTTACATTCTCATTGATATGATTGACGTGAATTACTTGTTGATTACGTTGAAGATAGAACTCTCTGATTTCTTAGCTGGAAACTCTAACCATAGATTGTCGTTGGATACTTTCAGTGAGTGGGTCAACATTTCTGTGCCCTACTCTTTTGAGTTGCGCTCCGCTCCATTCTTCATGAAGGCTTTGAATCCTGAAAACCTCGTGGTGTCGATGAAAGACGGCGGTTTGTTGCACTTCAAACGTCACTCACCGTTGTCTGCCATCGATATTTTTAACTTCACCGAATCAGTTCCATTAATCTCTTTCAATCTCATGGGTGGTCTCTTTAAATCTTCAAATGTTGACTCTTTTGCTGATGGCATTTCGGCAAATGCTGTTGTGGATATTATCCAAACCAGTGACAATGAATTTGCTGCTTTGAGCATTGACAAACGTGTCAAGCTTTGGGATCTAACTTCTCACAAGCAATCTGGCTCTGTATCTTTGCAGGATGGGCACTCTGGAAGCTCTACCTGGTTGACAAACGTACCCGCAAAATATCTTCAGGTCTTCGAGTTTCAATCGAAACGCTACCTAGCAATCCTATTTGCTCTTGAAACTACTAATACTCCGGAAACAAAAGAAAGTGGTTATGGCTTCCGTTTCTTTGAAATTTCAAGTGATGGTAGACCTTTACGAAATGAATTGCCTTCTTTCGCACCAGAAGTGCCTCTAAAGGTTGACTCAAACAGTAACCCCTTCAAGATTCAAGATTTTCAGTTTACTGCCACTGAAACATTGAGCTGTTTTATTTTGTGGAAATCAAACACATACAGCTTTCTTACAAAGACCAATCTTGAAATTCTTACCGGTGTTACAACGTCCATTACATTCTCCGTCTCTAACAGAGAGTTCCAACACCAAGAGCTCTCGTCACATCTAGATGAAGACTATTTCCAGAACATTGTCTTCAATTCTGGCTGCTATGACGACAAAATTGTTAGAACCGCGTTGAGCATTTTCAAAGACAAATCTGGGAGCAAATTCAACGCTGCCCCTGACTTTAACTTGCGTCAATCTTTCGTTCAGATTATAGATTCAACTAGCAAGAGTTCAGGGATTTCTAAAAGCTCTTTGTGGTACAAGGTTGCTTTAATTTGTGAAGAGTTCAAGAGATTAAGTCATGAGGCTTCATCGTTGCTTGTAGCTTCGGACGTGGTTTTGATATCCCAAGCCCATGGACTTGGCGTTTTCAGAGAAGCTCATTTCTATGAATCTTTTCTCGAAAATTCTAATAGTTCTGGCCTTTCGAAATTATTAAATGCTGTTTCGACCAAAATTTCTACGAATACCCATAGAAGATTGATTCGGGATTTACCTTCTCTTTCCGCGGTCAATGCGGAAACTGTAACCAGATTTGCATCTGAACATCTTTGTGGAAAACTTTCAGACGATGAAATAACTGCAATTATGGAGGAATTGGCATCCATTCCTGATGTTGTGGAAGAAATAAAATTGGTTATCGGTTCTGATTTCAGTGCTGATTACGTTGTTGATGAGCTTTCAGCAATCAAAGTCGGTGAAGGCTTTGGCTTACTCTCTAAGCTATTGTCGGTTAACATTTTCAAGAGCATAAAAGTGGCACACGAGAGAATTTTGCATGACCTTCTCGTTCTTCTTTTATTATGTGAAGTGAACGACTCGATCTTGGAGTTTTTGAACTTAGTCATCAGACGTCTTTCCAGATATGAAATCGTGGAACAGGTGTTCGACATTTCATTCGAGGAAACTGGTTCTGAAAGTCGTGTTGAAAGTAGAGGGGTTTCCCAATCGGAAAACTCGATTTATTGGGCGGCGATAGTAAAGAAAAACCCCGGCCTCATTCGTTTACTCTCTCGGCGTTATTACAACATTGCATTCGACTATTACTGTGATTATGCACTCGGAACTTGTTACAGTGAGTACATTCTCGACGTAATCTTGGAACTCATCAACAGAAATGAGGGAGATTTAGTTTTGAGAACGTTCATACTGAAGCTCGATACTTTCACCCCAATCAATAAGTTTTTGATTGGTATAATTCATCTCATTACCAATTCTCCACAAAAGTTTTTCGACATCTTTATGGACTACTCAACATTCGAAGCAGTTAACAATGAGCAATTGAGCAGCAGACTTTTAAAAGGAATATTCACAAATTCAAGATTGAAATCCTTTTTGAGCTCCATTTTCATAGGATCATCTGATGATACTGTTGTGAAATCCAAGTATTATCATGCATTATCCAAAATTTGCAGTTTGCAAGCACAGGATGCGGAATTGAAACCCACGAATGCATCTTCAACACAGGAGGATTTTTTGAAGGGCTCATTGAAATTTCAGAAAATTGCAATCGAGATTCTTGAAAAGTCTACTTCGCAGGACACTTCTGTTGCTAGACTTGCTACTCAATATTACCATGACTTGTTCAATGATTCTTTGGAAATTATGCAATATGAGGAAGCGATTGCATCCTTGAGCAAGCTAAACAGTTTGCTTCCAAGGAATGACTTCAAGACCTCTTTTACCAGGCTTGTCAAAACCTTGATTACGCATCATAAAGTTAAAATGTTATTCCTGGAAGAGAAGAATGAGCTTTTCATCAAAAACTACCTCTTAGTGGACACCATTTTGCTTGAGTTGGCTAATAATGACCTTATTCTCTCTAATGCGTTGAAGTGCTATGAATTCTTGTACTCCTGGAGGCTTTTTGGGGGTTCTCAAGCAAAAAAACTTGGCGACAAGCGTGGTGCCATTGAAGCATTGTACATTTTTATTACAAGATTCCGCATGGAGCAGGACAATTTGGGTTCGACTTCCAATGATTTTGAGGATTTCAAGCAATTCAAATTGAAAGTATTAGAGCTCTATATGATCATCATCAACTGTTTGAAAACCTTCGAAAGTGAAGATGATCAATGGCTTGTGAAGAGGAACACTTCCAGACGACTCGGATATGTGCAGCTACGGGAATTGAACTACGAGTATCTCCGTTGGCTCAGAGAATTGGAGGAAGACCTCTCTAAATAAGAAAGTACATAATACATATCATTAATAGTCTCAATTTACACGGTAGCAATTAACCAATATTTGCTTTCATATTTCCACTTCCCTTAGGATTGTCGTCCTTCCAATCGTCCCATTCCCTTTTTCTGAGCTCTTCGTCGCTGTCGTCATCATCGCTATCATCGGGCCCTTGGTCCTTGCTTTCTTCTTTTAGCATTTTTCCGTTTGCAAGTTCATAGTCCAAGTATTCTTCTACCGACATCGAAGGCAACACCTGACCGGTTCCGAAAACCTTTCTTCTTAGTTCCTGCTTATCCCTTGTGATCACAAATGGCTGGAGGATTTTTCCTTGTTTTGAGATGAGCTCAGAAATATTCTTTCTTCTCATGGGATTGCTCTCTAATCTTGTGGTGTAGCCGAATTCATCACTATCTTCTTCAATGTCTAATATTTTCGATTTTCTGCCCTCTTCGAAGGCTGATCTTCTCAGAAGTACTTGAAGCTCCATTGCAATCAGTTCGAGATTCTTGAATGCCAACAAGCTGAAAAGCTTCAACTGATCGATATACACCGCTCTCACTATGTCCTCATCGAAAGTCTCAAACAAGTCTTCATTATCTTCCTCTTTCACCGAAGACCGGTAGTGATCGTCTAAAATTTGAAGCTTTTGTTGCAAATCACGCTCTTGCTTATAATTAGCAATCTTTTCCGCTCGTTGCGTCGTGGGATTTCCTGTAAGGGCGATGATCTCATCAACTGAAGGGTTGTAACTGTTCTTGAAAGAATCAATTCTTTTAGCCTGAACAGATGACAAAATATCCCCAAATGCTTCGACTTGGTTCAAAAACATCGCAGTCTTGCCCTTTGCTTTCTGCAAATTCTCCTCTTTGTACTTTAAAATGTCCTTCTTGTCAAAGTCAAACTCTGGCTTTGAGTTGGCCAATAATTTCATGAGTAGACATGACGAATAGTATGGGAGTGTGGCAAATGGTAAATAAGATGTCGAAATTTCCTTTAGCTTTTCATTATCACTGAACAATGAGAGGTTGTTGACGAGAGCCTGAATAATTTCGAATTCTCGAAGTAAAATGGCGATTTTTCGTTGTGATGCTTCCTGATCTTGTCTTTCTGGAGATTGCTCTAATTGAAGAAACGAATTGACAGCGATCCGAAACCGCTCTCTAACGGTATACTGTTTGCCACCAGATTCCATGAGAAGGATGAAATGTCCTTGTGGAATTTTCGTTACATAGGCAGTGTCGTTAGTGGATACACCCGTACATCTGCCATCGAACCCTCGATATCCATAATTTGATCACTGTGACCCTCTACTTTTACGTAAGCTGGTTCTGATTTCACACATGAGTGCCCCTGCTTACTACGAGCTCTATAGGAGAAGTACTATTGGCAGTGCTTTGGCAGATGCTTTGGATACCCTTATCAGTGATGAGAAAATCCAACCTCAATTAGCGATGAGAATCTTGAACAACTTCGACAGAATCATCTCGGAAAACTTGAAGACTGAAAGGGGGTTATGCAAGTCTAAGTTGACTTTCAAGGGCGACCTTCACACGTACCGGTTTTGCGACGATGTGTGGACGTTTCTTATTAAGAATGTGTTGATCAAGATGACGGATGTGTCCAACAATGATACCAACGACGGAGACATTTCTGTTGAGAAGTTCAAAATAGTTGCTTGTAACTCACGAAAAGCTGGTGAGGTTTAATCACCAAAAGCCATTGGGTATTTGGAGCAAGCCGTACCTGGAGTTGCTCGCTAAAGACATTAGGACAAGCGCAAGAATTCTACAGCGCTGGATTAGCTGTCGGGTGTATAGGACTATTGAATGCCGCAATAGTTTCGTTCTAGCCAATAAATTATGATAAATGGATTTAGTTTTCGTAGACTACTATAGTACCGGCTGAAACGGTGGACTTCATTGGCTTATAATTTTTCTTATTCGCTTGGCGTCTGGAATGTTACAATTACAAACCGGACCACAACTTGCTCACTTCGATTTTAAAGCTTTCGATCAACTCAATGTCATCCGAGCTCTTACCAACTTGCACTTCGTAAAATCCCTTTTCAATACTCCACTGGCCGTTAAGCTCATCGAAGTAGGAGGTAGAGTCCTTGAGAGAAAGTTGGAAATCGACCACGGCTTTTTCACCGGCCTTTACAAACACCTTTTCAAAACCCTTCAATTCCTTGATGGGGCGGTCAACCTCGGGGTTTTTTGGAGAGATGTAGAGCTGTACAGTGTCTGCGCCATCGGTTGAGCCAGTGTTTTCAACAGTAACACTTGCAGTCAAGGAGTTCTTTTCTTCGTTAACGGCAACAGTCAAGTTGGAGTACTTGAAAGTGGTGTAGGACAATCCGTAGCCGAAGGGAAATGCGACCCTTCTTTGCAACTTTTCGTAGAAGCGGTATCCAATGTAAATGTCTTCACCGTAGAGAACTCTGCCCCTCACTGTCTTGAAGTTCAAGTACGCGGGGTTGTCGGCGTTCTTGAATGGCCACGACAACGACAACTTTCCACTAGGGTTAGCATCGCCGAACAAGACGTTAGCAATGGCATTTCCTCCCTCTGAACCACCGTACCAAGCGTGCACCAAGGTGCTTGCCTTCTTGAGCCAAGGAAATTCCACTGGGGTTCCTGACTGGTTGACAATAACAGTGTTGGGGTTGGCATCCAACACTGCCTCCACCAAATCGTTGGTGAGGAAAGGCAACTCCATGTTGGGTCTGTCGAAGCTCTCAGACTCCCACTCGCCGTTCAAACCAATCAGCAACACCACCTTGTCCACCGACTTGGCCAACGCGACCGCCTTTTGGATTTCTTCCTTTCCATCAATCACCTTACTCAAGCCCACCAGCACGCCTCCACCAGAAAAGTTGACACCGGGGAGCTTGGAGGTGCTTCTGGAGCCAAACTTCACCAACACACGGTGGGTTTTGTTGGCGTCCAAGTGAATAGCGTTCTTTACCTCAATTGTACCCGAGCCAAAGAAGGAGTCGCCTGCGACCTGGCCGTTTTTGTTGTCCACCACCAACTTTCCATCGACGAATAATTGAGCCGTTCCAGAAACAGTAAGGGAGAACTCGTAGTCACCGGATTCTGGCGGGGTGATATCACTGGTGATGTCACTCCAGAACGTCTTGTCCTTCAACTTGGGGTGGTCGTAGTCAAGCAACGTGATGGTGGAATAGTCGAGATTGTACTCGTCTACCGGCTTCTCTGCGGCCTCGGAAGAGAAAATCTTCACGTTGATTCCCACCTCACCGGTCACAGGACTCTTAGCCCAGGAGTTAGCCGCCAATGGAGGCAACTGCGAGTGGGCGTGGCATCCCACGGCATATTGTGGCTCTTTGCCCAATTTTTTGGTGATGGAGTCGAATGGCGTGGTGATGTAGTACGAGGTTAAGGCGGCAGAGCCTCCTCCACAGTAAGCAGCAAACTTGGCGTTGGGTCCGATCACGGCGATGGACTCATCCTTCTTCAACGGAAGAACGCTGTTCTCGTTCTTCAAGAGCACCACCGACTCGGTTGCGATCTGGTTCAACAACGCACGGGTCTCCGCGGTGTTGTTGTCCGAATCTTCAGGACCATTCTCTTCCAACCCAGCCTTCGCACACCACTTAACCAATTGCAACACGCGGCGCACACTGTCGTCAACATACTTGATGTGGAGTTCCCGTGAATCCACCATGTGGGTGATGTTGCGCACAGTGCGCATGCCAGAGGGTCCTGGCATCTCCAAGTTGAGGCCATTGGTAAGCGACTCTTTGGCTGTGTAGGTACCAAACCAGTCTGACATAACCAACCCATCGAAACCCCACTCTTCGCGGAGCACCTCTTGCAAGATATGGTGCGATTGCGAAACGTGCTCACCATTGACCTTGTTGTAGCCGGTCATGAACGCCTTGGGGTCCGCGTGCTTCACCGCCAACCGGAATGGCTCCAAGTAGATTTCACGCAACGCCCGCTCCGTGATGATGGAGTCGGACGAGTTGCGCTCGTGTTCCAAGTCGTTGCCCACAAAGTGCTTGATGGTGGCGGCTATGTCCTTGTCCTGGATTCCATTGATGATGGAAGCAGACGCAATACCCGCGAGGTATGGATCTTCCGAGAACGACTCGAACCCTCTGCCGCCCAACGGGCCTCTTTGCATGTTTGTGGTTGGACCCAAAATCACGTGGGCACTCTTGTGTTTGGCCTCTTCCGCCATGAGCTCACCCGCCTGATGCAACAATTCCTTGTTGAAGGTGGAGGCCAATCCAGTTCCGCATGGGAAACATGCGGATGGGGCGCCCGTGGAGAACTTGGTGCCTCTGATACCGTTGGGACCATCAGAAACCCGAATCGAGGGAACACCCAACCGCTCCACCTGGTAGGTGTGCCAGAAGTCAATTCCCGAAATAAGACCAATTTTCTCGGCAAGCGTCAATTGCGCAAGTGTTTTTTCCACGTCGATGTCAGCCATGGTGTAGAGAGAAAGACTGATCTGAAGTAATTGGAATTTGGACCACACTATATACCCCACATAAAGTGCGGTATTGTTCCGAGCGCGGAAGCACTTCCCGATACAGACACTGGCCCTGGTGTGTGGAACCGGCGAAATGCAGTGCCGACCGGATTCTTGGACCGGTTTTCCTGGGTTCGCAAAAACCGGCCAGTGGCGTCAGTTCTGAGGGGTCACGGCTTTTCCTCTTTGGGTTCGGCCAATGTTGGCTTGGTCTGATTGCCCCTCGTCTCTCCGCACTGTGGATTTGGTGCGCAGTCACTGTGGCCCACTTGACTCTTCCGCACTGTGCGATTGAGGCTTTGGCTTATTTTGGCGAGAGGAATTGGCTGATGGGTCTCAGAGTGGGCAAGTGACGGAATTGTCGGCTGCTTTGAATACCGTTCAACTTGTGACGCTTTTGGTGATTGTTTCGATTTTTGCTGGTGTTGGGAAATATCAGTATTGAGGGGTTCTGTCAATTTTGCGCAAGAAAAGGAAATGCACACCCACACAATTTGGCAAGCGCAAATAACTAGGATATGCATAACCACTGGAAAGTTCTGATGGAGAATCAGCGCAAACCAGTTTCTTTCTTTTATATTTCTAGCCAGCAGTGCTGTATCAACGACTTACAGCCTAATTCAAACTTTAATCCCCGAGAGTTGGTTACGAACACCCGTCGATCTCTTGATCTCTATGACCATGTAGAAGTCCCCATTTTGAGTCCTTATTTTTTCTGGGAGAAGCTGCTCTGGGGATATCATGGAGTTTTCCTGTTCAAGTGGATCTCCTGCTAAAGTGCATTGTCTTCAAAGAATTTAAGTAGATTGCCCGTTAAGTAGTACATTTCCTGTCACACTAGGCTAGCTGCTCGGCGCTAATCTTCCTAATCAAAACTGTAAGTTTGACGTCTATTCATCTAAAAATTCTAAAGTCCGTCACTGAAACTGATCACCGCCCACTTTCCAGAAGCAGTCCAGAAAATGCCCTCGTTTCCACTTCTGGCATATTCGTCCACCAACTTTTCGTTTAACCCTTCAGGCAATCCAACTACAACGTCGGCCTTGCAGGTTCTGAGAGCAAGAACAGGGAGCTTGGAGGTAGCCAAATCTTGGATCGCCGTTACAAAAGGAGTGGTCTTTTCCCATTCCAAGTCACCCGTCAACTTACGGTAGTTCAAGTCGCCTTTGAAGATCACCAAGTTAGAAAGGAGAAGGTCTTGGTACAAGTCCTTTTGGGCCGGAATGCTCCAGAAGTTGGCACAGGAAGTCCAGAACTTGTGTTGCTTTATCTCAATGGAACCGTCAGCCACGTAAGTTTTGAGGTTGGCAAGGAAAAACGTAAGAGCGTCCTTGTCGCCCGCCACGCTGTAGATTTCCAGGAAAAACGATGCATCGCCCAATTGATCCACCAAATGGTCAAAGTCCTTAGGCATGGTGTCACTGACAAACCACGGGATATCCTTGCAGTGGAAGACCACCTTCTTGGCCAAGCTGGAGTCAAGCAAAAAGAGCGCCAAGTTCAAATCGGCAAAGAGCTCAAACCCGGAGTTGTCCAACACAAAGTCTACTCTGTGGCGTGTACTGTTCTTGAAATGGGTCCACGCTTTGTCCGTGTCATTGGCAATGATCTTTTCTTCGTTCTTTTTGCGCACCTCTTCACCTTGAACGCTTCTGATGTCATCCAACGTCACATTGCCTGCGAGAAGCGATAAATCGGTCGCATTGCCCCAAAGTGAAACATCAACATACTCGTGGAACAACAACTTCAACGTCGCGTCATCGGGCTTGGTCACAGCCATTTGGCGCTTAAGCACCTCGTAGCGCTTACAGAGCTCCAAAACGCCAAAACTGGACTGTTGGAAGGTGAAGTTCTTCAATCGTTCAAAAGCATCCACCTCCGCCAATTTGTCCGTCTCTTGGAAGTGCAAGTTGATCAACTGGTACAAGTAGCACTCCAAGTAGAGCCACGGGCCGGTTAGCCAGGTAACAGTGGCAACGGCATTGAACTGGGCCAATTGCTCGTTGTAGATGTTAAGTTCGGGCTTCAACTTGAGGTCTTGGGCCAGAAACGCCGCCACAACGGCGTCGTTCTCGAAATCAGCCAAGATCTGATTCAATTTTCCCGTAACGTACTTCCCGCATGCTTCCGCAGCAGGGTGATCCGAGGTGTAGGTATCAAGGTCCTTGATGATATCCTTGACAATGATGGGCCATCTCTTGCGCACTGTAGCAAAAGCAAACGACTTTGCGTTGTTGTTGTAGGATGGAGAGGGAAGAGACATACTGCGGAACAGATGGAAATTACCTTTGCGAAACAATCGGAAATCACCTTTGCGAGACGAGCACTGACGTATGTGGCCCGACGCGACCTACTGTGGGGGACACACCCGTGCACCAAACAGGCGCCACCTACATCATCTATTGGGTCGTGATAATGATACATGTCATAAACAACTTAGAACTATAACAGACTACTAAAGCAGCCCACGCGCCACTAGGGCTCGCGGGACCTGGATAAGAAAGAAACAATATGGTACATCAATAGGCGAGCGCGCGCGAAACTTACTGTCTCTTGGCGTATTCAGCCTTCTCCTTTTCGTATCTCTTCTTGTCAACAGCAGCCTTGCTGTTGTATGGCTCCTTGTCCTCGTCGGTCAAGGCCTTCCACTTGTCACCCAACATTCTTCCGACCTCGCCGAAAGTGATGCCGGGGTTCTCGGCTCTGACAATGTCTCTGTTCTCGTTGGCAAAGAACATGTACGCAGACAACGATCTCTTAGGAGCGTTTGGGTCCTTCTTCTTTCTGGTGGTCTTCTTCTTTTCGGTAGACATCTGCAGTGTTAGTTGGGCACTGGGGTGCGCGCGCGGAGGTGGGGCACCGTGGGCAGACAAAAACATCGGGGCCGCTGTCTATATACAGGAACCAATCTCTGGGTTGGACAAATCTCCCAGCAGCAAAACACCCGCCGGAAATTTAGGGAGTCAGGGATGAAGTCGACAAAGACAACAACAAAAGCGATGATGCTCCCCGCATGTTGTTGTGGAATGTAAAGTGGGTGGGCATGGCTGCTATGTTTGTTATGTTGATGGCGCGCGCGGCGTTATAGTGGTGGTATCTGGTACATACTTTGGTGGGCGTTTACTATGGGAAGAAACTTAGTAGCACTTTTTTTTGTGTGGGAGCAACGCCGGACCCTATATATGAGAGAGTTTGCGCGTCGCGGAGTAAGGGATGTGGAATGCGCAGAGAGTGAGTAAATCCCAGCACCTGCATTGTGGTGCTTTTGCCCGATATTGCTGTGCGAATGGAGGTGGGGCTATGTTTAGGGGCTTCTTCCTCCTTTCCACAGGTCTGGGAAGGTTGAATGTATCGTATACAAGTACATCACAGTGTAGGACCGCCCCTACTGCCACCAGAACATTTTCTCTTTCGTACACTAGAGTTGGCTGATGCTAAGTTAGGAGAGAGTGTACCTTCGCATTAAGGTGCGCGACAACCCCAGCACCTGATCGCACATACTGCATATAACAGAGGACCTCTTGCCCGTCCCAGATGACATTTCCACGTGGAATGTCTACCACAGTTGGATTTTGCCAGCGGTGAATGTTCTCTAGATATATGCAGTATGGAAGAATTTGTTGCCCCAAGTGGGGTCAATCCAAGTGCCATTCGAGTCAACGGGAGGTAGTGGGGTACATCAACGATCGTAAAACAGATTTTCAAACGTTTCGCGGACCGTTGCCTCAGAGCTCTTTGCCACGAATTTTCAGCCCTTTTATCCAATTCCCCTGTAGTGTCGAGGTCACCTCTTTTTCCGTAGTCACAATGTGCCCATTCAAATTTAACCGTCCATTTCGCCGCTCTACACTTCTCTACACTTTCTAGATCGCACTTTATTTATACTCATACAAACATGACGCCCGAGGGCATGATCGATGCAAGCAGCTCAAAGTCCCCTTGCAGTTTAGTACCATCCACGGTATTGGTTGGAGTCCTGGTAGCTGCCGTATTGAGGGAATTGCTGGTAGGCTCCGTACTGTGGGATTTGTTGTGGGTACTGCGGAACAGCACCGGGCACAGGGGCGCCTTGCGGAGCGCCTGGCTGTTGCTGTTGTTGCTGCTGTTGTTGTTGCTGCTGTTGCTGTTGCTGTTGTTGGCCGTCAGCCTGCTCACCCACCTGGCCGGCGGATTGCGGGTATGGCTGGCTGGTAGGGTAGCCCGAGTAAGGGTAACCACCTCTGGAGCCAAACTGGTTTGGCTGACCGTAGTACTGCGCGGCGTAGAACTGGTTGCCGGCCTGGCCCTGCGCGGCAGGAACACCGTTGGCCTCAGGCTCAGCACCGGTGTTGTCACCGGTGGGCTGTTGCGGCTGTTGTTGCACGCCGTATGCAGACGCGGAAGCACCCACGCCGGCACCGTTGCCGTAGAATGGCTGGTTGTAGAAGTAGTTGTAGTAGTTAGGGTAGCCGAAGGGAGCGGCGCCAGGCACCTGGGTCTGGCCCGTCTGCAAGCCCTGCTGGGCGATGGTGTTGCCCTGGATCAAAGGCGACTGTCCGATTTCGGCGTTGGCCGAGGCACCAGAGGCGGCCTTACCGGCGCTGCCATTGGGGTAGTAGCCAGGAGACGCGGCGGAGCCGAGACCGGCTTGGCCGAGCTGGCCGTACGCAGAGTAGTCAAACGAGGGGTAGCCGTATTGGCCGGGGATGGTGCCGCCGGCCGCCTGTTGAGGGTACTGTTGCTGGGTTTGCTGAAATTGGGGGTAGTAGTCGTAGCCCTGGACTGGGGCCTTGTCAAACTGGGTCTGGGGTTGGGTTTGCTGCGGCTGTGGTTGTTGTGGTTGTTGTGGTTGCTGTGGTTGTTGTTGTTGTTGTTGTTGTTGTTGTTGTTGTTGTTGTTGTTGTTGTTGTTG